>JAQMYL010000002.1:6717777-6738161 GCA_030014365.1 Clarias pachynema | reverse complement strand
ACACACACACACACACACACAAACACACATATACACGCACACACATTGTACATACACATAGTGCAATACAATTAATCTCATTAAAAAAATGTAATGAAATCGAATGAAATTTATCACAGGTAGGTAGAGCATAGGTAGAGTTTTTAATACTTTAAATATTTGTTTATTTAGTTTTTAATAATTTTGTACTGATAAATAGTCAAATATTCTTTTAATGAACTCGTTTGTCCAATTATTCGGTGTTAACCTAGATAAACATGCTTGAATACAAAATAGTTCAATATCACAAATATCTCAATCGCAATATGTGTCGAAATAATCGCTGCGTGTGTTGTTTTTTTGTTTTGTTTCAAAATTATTCACCTTTAGTCTGTAATGACGGCGTGTCTGTACACTGAAGATATTTGGTTGGATGTTTTTGGTTGGACGTGAGATGAGTACTAAAACACATCAAGACGTTTTTTTGGCATTTTTGTCTGTCATTTGTTTGTTTGTTGCTGCATCACAGACGCATAGTAGAAGCTGACTGACTTTTTAAAACACATAATATGTAATAAACACAAACTTATGTGCTTTTCATCAATAAACGGAATCTTCTATACAATACTGATATCACAGAGTATTAATGACAGCTGAGGTGCTTCTATATAAGCTTGTGTGACACATCAGAGGTACGAATGCAGCGAGGCTGTGTCGTGTCCTGGGTCCGGGCACATCACTCATCACCACATATGTTCAGGGCATAAGTGCATCCGTGAATTATTTGTTGGGGGAAAAAATAAATAAATAAAAACATTGCTCTATGTAAGTTTCAACCACAAATTCATTCATACCTAGTATCAGTTATAAATCTGTATTTCAGAGGAAGGTATCCGTATTTGTTTTTCACAGCTATAGCTATTCAAATCTGTAATCTCAAGTAGACATGGTCTAAACAAAACACCCATGTATACTTTGTTTTTTTCTGGCAGTAATTGTCAGTACTTGGCATAATAATCGTCTAAAATATACATACATAGCTCTAGCTTGCAAAAATAACAGCGTTTCATAATTCAAGTTAACTCTTCGTGTCTTTTTCATTTGAGTGTCGTGATCTGACCGTTCCAGTCATGATGCATAACAAAATAAAACCTTTACACTACTCTCATTCATTCATTCCTCTTCTATAAGACTTATCATATACAGGCAGGGTACGCCCTGGACAGGGTGCCAATAATAACACACAATGAGTAAATCTTGAAATGTCAAATTGCCTAATCTTTGGACATGCGGAAGAAAAACATACAAACTCCACGTACGCAGGCCTGAGGTGGGACTCGAACCCTTGACCCTGGAAGCGCAAGGCTACAAAGCTAAACCTCTCCGTTACCCTGCCGCTACACCTTCTAATACGTTTTTTTTCCCTACTTGAATGAATTCAGCTACAACCCTATTAGCGTTTAATATCCATCACACCTGTAAGTGGTCCTTCTCTAAACTGTTGCCACAAAGATGGACGTACATAAATGTCCAGAATGTCCATTTACACTGAAGTATTATGTAATTTCCTTTCTCCTGAACTAAGGCTATGCTCACATTCCAAGCCAATGAGTTCAGTTCCGATTTTTTGGTAAGATCGGATTTGCTTGTCATGACAGTTTACATTCCACACACCCTGGGATTTTGCTCGAGTCATCGATGATGCGATCGTAGCCTGATGGTGTTTTCACATTAGGGCTTCCCGCGTCTGTGTCCGAGAACACTTGACCCCAATATCTTGCTCATTTTTTTATCAGCGAGAACACGATCGTTCCGTGTTCAGGAACTGTGCCCGAGTCCGCTTGAAGAGGTGGTCTCGAGAACGATACAGCGTAATCAGGCAAGGATCGACCCAAATATCGAAAGCCAATTGTACATGAGAATGGAGGTAGCTCACTGCGACATCTTCAGTCTCCTCCAAAATAGAACGTGCCAATCTCATCTTCTGACCTACACAGTCATAGTTGGTATGGTAGGAAGGCACGTGGGAGTGCTGCATGACATTTTTTTTTTCTTCGGAAATATCAATAACATTAGTCATCCGGCTAAGGTTAACGTCCACGTTTCTCTTCCTCGCTTGTGTTTAATGACAAACCATGTCGGTACATACTGCCACCTGCTGTATCGACGAGTGTAAATAATAATTTAAAAAAACAACTCGTTCCTGGGCACGGTACAAATCAAATCAATCGTGCATACAAATGTGAAAACGGCGTCGATAACCTGAACCGGTTCTTGCACGAAGTGGGCTCTAAAACTGGAGTTTAAATACTGGAGCGTCCTGCACATGACCCTGTCCACTTCCACACTGAACACCGACTGCACCTCAGGCCTAATCATGGAACACCTCAATATAGCGGAATGGCCAGATAGAAAAACATAATACAACACTGTGGTAGATTTCTCGCCTGCCACGCGTAAGCCCCAGGTCAAATCCCCACCCAATGCCTAAACCCCAGCCACCGGGTGATGATGCAGTGCCCGGACATCCCAAGCCCGGATAAAGCAGGAGGGTTGTGTCAGGAATGGCGTCCGACGTTAAACCTCGGATGGTCGCCCCTCGACGGGAGCGGCTGAAACACTAACAAACATAAAGGGGGAATAAATCCGGAACGGGGCGTTCGATATATATACGGATACATGTGTGTGTTATCGTCATAGGGACGGGGAAAAAAAAAAAAACCTTGTCTATACAGTGTGTGTATTGAGAATATGACAGACCAGGGGTTGTGCTTGAACTCACCAGGCGCTTGCTGTAGCGGGTCTCCTCCATCGCCTAAAAAAAAAAAACAGGAACACGAGAGTGAGTTTGAGAAAATTTCAGGAGATGTCCAAGACATTGCGTATAAATTACAAAGATAAAACCCAATAATCTGAGTTTAAATAAATTAAACTAGACTAGATACCACTCCATCACTGGGCTTGAACAGGCAGGACAGCTTTAAAGAAATATATAACACTTAAATGCACTTAAAGCATACACAGCATATAAAAATAAATAAGAGAGATAAATAGGAATGATCAGAGATTATTAGACTTTAGATGAAAAAACACTCAACTTCTGAAAAGTATAAAGAAAGACAGACATGATCAGCTGTGTGGATCCGATTCATGTTTTTATACAACAATCACATTTATCAGAGACGCAAAGGAAACTCAAGCGAACGTGTTTTATTGACTATAACTTTTAATTGAAACTTATCCGGTTACAGTTCGGTTTATAAGACACAGCGCGGTTGATCTGAGTGACAGGCAGTCCGCTAGCATCCGGAGCTAACTCACAGCGTTAGCCGCTTAAACACAAACACAGCCCAAGACATTTCACGATTATCTCACATTTCATTCAGACACGTTCGAACAAAAAACTCAACCAGTTTTCTATCCAGAACCAGAAATGTAACCCGTACAGCTAATAAACCCAAACTAGCCAATTAGCATTCCCATTGACACCCAGCTAGCATTAGCGTTAGCAAAACACACAATGTTAGCTGCCTAGGAACAAAACAAGCTAGCAATCTTCAGACCTTTAAACATACCCAGCGTTCAGCTTCTGCTTTTTTTTTCTCTCCTGTTAGCAGTAATAATGCTGTGTTTTCGGTTGAATGCGAAGAAACAACATGTATTTCCTTAACTGCCGCCGAAATTCATCTTGTCCTATTCCTAATCTCGCCCACTTATTCTGCTTATTATTGTATACGACAAAGTTAAAGGAGTCCGCTTCCATCCGCCATTTGCAGATTGTCATCACACACACACACAAACGGCGTGAGCGTCCGTCCCAGCCCCGCCCTCTATACAATCCGGACCAATCAGAAAGCCGGGATGTAAATTGGAAGGCGCTGATTGGTCCAACACCCACGCCTGCGTCGCGTATGGTTCTCTGGTTAAACACGCCTCGTGGGGTTTTTTATCACAGACTGCAGGTTTAACGTGTGAAGTTGATTCAAAGCTGAAAGACAAAAATGAACTGAAAATCAATCAACGTGAACTGGATTATATTAAGCAGATATAAACGCATTTGGTTTCGAATAAAAATACAATTAAATTAAGGATGAGAATCACCAGACCCCAGCATGATTCCATATTATCATGATACCTGTGTGCTGATTCCATCTGTATTGTGATTCTATGACTATCATGATCATAAGTATCATCAGTATCTCATCTTCTTATTGTCTATACCGCCTTATCCTGTATACAGGGTCGCCTTGGGGGGCTGGAACCTGTCCCAGGAGACATATGGCACAGGGCGGGGCGCCAATCCATCACTCTCAGTCACATGCTTATTCACACACTACGGGTAATAATGCCACTTAGTCTAACGTGCATGTCTTTGGACTCTGGGAGGAAACTTGAGTACCCGGAGGAAACCCACCGAGCACAGGGAGAACATGCAAATTCCATGCACAAAGAGGCAGAAATCGAACCTGGCTGGGAATCAAACCCAGACCCTGGAGGTGCAAGGCAATAGTGCTAACCACAAAGTCACCGTGCCGCCATCATAAGCATCATGATTTAAAAATATCCTGATTCTTGGTTAGTATTCTAAACAACTTTGTAAATAATTACCAATCACACAGGATGCCTGTAGGATTATAGAGGAATTGTGACATTTTACCACCTCAAATGCAAACATATTTACTCACTCACTCAAAGCATGCAAACTCCGTGCACACAGACCCAAGACGGGATTCGAACTTGGACTCTGGAGATGAATTGCGAATTCATCAATCATATGAATGCATACATTTAATTTCCATATGGAACCTTGTTTATTTTTTGTTAAACATCTTAAGTAATATTGATACTATTGTATAATAATGCCACGCAGTCAAGAAATTCAGCTAGATATGCTGGTTTGAATGGTTAAACATCAAGCATGCTACCTGACCTTAAAGAATTATTTTTGATTTGCATACAACACCAAACAAAATTGAGCTTAATTATTATACAGTACTTATTAAAGTCAGCTATTCAAGCATACTCTTTATAGAGTTTATAGACACGTCACTCTGTAACACCAGTTTATCCCAAAACATTTATTCCAACACCATTTATCCCAAAACCATTTCAAAATCTACACCTTTGTGTTCATTCAAGTCTGTTTCATGGTACAAGTGGAACGCTTTCTGGAGCTGTCTTTAAAAGGTTTGTAGAAAACCTCTGCATTCTCATAAAAGTTTGTCACGTCCATAACACTGATAAAATGCTGTATATTTTCAGGATGTACACGACCAGTCAAAAGTTTGGACACACCGTCTAATTCCATTGTCTTTCCTAATTTCTTGTTTCTTAAAAATAAAAGTAAAACAATGCTGAAGGCTTTCAAAATATGGCATAATCTCATTTGAACAGTTACTATTAAGATGTATCTGCTACTGATGATCTGTGAAGCTTCATAACGGCTCTAATCTGAGGTGCTGTTTGTTATTTGGTGATTTCTGAGAAGTTTTGGTCTTGCTTTCCTGGGAAGGTCTTCATGAGAGCCAGTTTCATCGTGGTGCTTGATGGGTTTTGCAAATGCATTTGACACAATACTCTTCTGAACAGATGACTTTCATGTCTTAAACTGTTAGTGATGTTACTTACAGTAAATACCTAATGCTATACAGTATGTTATTTCATAGTTTTAAGGATTTTTCTAGTTTTATTATTTTTAGTTTTAGCATTTTTTTATTATTTTATCTTAATTTGTTTTTTAGGATTTGTGTTATTTTATGAGATTACATTAAACTTCATGCAAATTAAAATCACTGATACTAAGCTTGTCTACGCTCCACATCCATAACTTTGAAACTGCCCTATTCCCTATTTAAAGAGAACATATTATGCGAAATTCACTTTTTAGTCATGTTTAGACATTCAGATGTCTCTCCAGTATAAAGAGAGAGAGAGAGAGAGAGAAAAATCCAACATTTTTGTAGTTTTCCCAGTTTTACGTTCTGGTCGGTTGAAGTTTCCACCTTCTATGATGTCATATGAGAAGATCCCAGAAGATACAACACTCATATGGAAGAGGAGTGAAACAGAGGAAGCTTGAGGTAAAAAATAAATTAATTAAAAAAAAACATTATTTGAAGGAATTTCAGCTGGACACACTATGGAGGACCCTTAAGGCCTTTGCTCTTTTGGTTAAAGACATAGTCATAGTCATTTATATGGAACCTTTAAATTCAAAGCACTGATATACATCTAAATGTTTCAGTGAGATACATGCATCCATCGTCATACTTAGCTAGAACATGCCTATTTTGCCCTATTTATAGATTAAAACAAAGCTTAAACAAAGATTAAATTTTATTTTTGAGTCAGATGCAGCATAATCGTCACCATGAGCTAGTTGGTTTTGTTAAACTTGACCCCACTCTCCCCTACTGAGCAGAAAGACAAACAAACATTATTAAATTTATATTCATGTGAATTTAATAAATTATTTAATGCACAGTAATGGATAGCACTCACAAACACACCTTATACTTTTTAAAAGAAGAACCTATATATCGGAATAGTACTGTACTATACACAGTACTATACACAGTAAAGTCGTCTTTAAGATTTATTCTGGCTTTCTATTATTACAAGAAGTGAATATCCTGACTTAGACAGATGTTTGGTTCTAGGGGTTTGATGACGATAAAAATATTTTAACCACAAAGCCCCAAAATGTTTAAGGAAAAGGAAAGAGAAAACACATTGTGTCTGACACTGTTCTGGTGTGAACCCGGTGCTCCTGGGAAAAAGAAGAAAAAAATAAATAATAGAATTTATTATCAAAAATTAATTATTAACGAAATAATTAAAAAAGGACATTTTGAAAAAAAATATACTATAAAATTAGTTCGACTTTCTTTTTGGTAGAATATACTGTATCATTTTGACCCACATATGCTAAGATAATACAGTTTTAACTTATTTTCATTCATTTTATACTAAATCCCTATAACAGGGATTCCAGTCTTTCATGTCAGACTATTATGCACTTTTATGAATAACTATTGAACACACATGTGCTGCAAACATACACAACACTCTGTACCTGTTTGCACGTTTACGAGAAGAAGCTGTAGAGAGAGGAAAAGACAACTATCCCCAGGATGATACAACACAACATGATCATCACTTTCTTCTAGAAAAAGGAAAGCAGATGATTTGGAGGGAAAAAAAAGAAGAAGAAAGAACAGTCTCAGAAACAGTGAACGGAAAATGCATGAATAAATAATTACATGTACATGGAGTCTGATCGAATCTGTTACTTTGATAAATTCATTTGGAATTTTATACACAGTATATGATACATAAAAGTCTTGAGTCTCTCTCATTTCTTCATATAAAATTTACTAAAATGATGTTTTACTGAGACAAGCTGGAAAAGTGCCTCAAGATAAACTTTTAAAAATGGTTGTTTACTGTACGTACAGTAACAACCTCAGCAGCGACCTCGTTTCCCCTCTCGTCTGTTCCAACCACTCAGCATCAGCAGTATAATAATCACTGACCTGATCATTTGTCATCATCTGCACCTGTTTCTCACTTGGTTCATGCCTTAAATTAGATGCTTTTTAATGCTTGAATGATTAATAGCTCACTGTGTGGCTCAACAAAGAAAAAAGAAAAAAATTTCTCTGAAACTGCTCAGATACTCTGACTGGACTGAAAAGACAAAAAAGTCCTTCAGGAAGTCTGGAGAACTATTCCTCAAGACTGCATTAAAAAGGAAGCAAAATATAAAGAAGTCAGGGATGGCGCAAGAAGTTTGCATGGTATTGTATATAGAATTTTATAAAATCAGGCTCTAAAGGGAGGAGAAGTAAAGGAATGGAATAAAACAGGAACACCAACAGAAGGTGTGTGTGTGTGCGTAAAAAAAAAGAAGTAAGAGAAGCAGCAAAAAACAGCAATAAACTCCCTACTACAATTAGTCTACATACATGCTATAAATTCAAACAATCTGCACACAGTATAATGCTCTAATTTTCCTCCATATAATAAGCAAATAAATAAATAAAGAAACAGGTGTGAAGGCTTAACCAAAACTCATATTCTAACTTTCCCCACCTTCAAATAGGGTTTCCAATTACGAACTGCGTTCAGACAAGCTTGAAAGGAAGGAGCTCAACTCTTCTTCACTTCAAAAATGTTTCTACTTCTCTTCATCGTTACTTATCAAATATTTCTCATTTTAAAATGCTGTGTGACTTTACAGCAATCCTTGCTACACTGGAGTTCCCTCCTATGCATGACTGATTGTCCTATAAATCAATTTGCTCAGGTCGGCTCATGGAAATGCTGCATTTGACTAGAGGTTCCTGACATCCGGCCAGGAAAAACACAAGAAAACACGTCTCAAGTCGGAATTCATATCAGTTTCTTCTGACTTCAGCGAGTGACATCAGATCAACACTGATCAATACTGTATGTACACAGCATCAGCTGCAAAATAATTAGCAGGTTTAGTTTGACATAAGCTATAATATATACGAATGGGTGTTCAAGTCAAACTGGGACTTGTGATGAAATTTATTGTGAATAAAAAAAATAATAATGTAAATCATCAGGCTTCCACGTCTAATTCAATGATTAAAAGCCATGAAATGACATATACAGAAGACTTCAAGCACGGTACGGTGATGAGACTCAGTAAAATATTTGAACGGTGCAGATGTTTTAAAGAAGGCCGATTGTCCGTGAATGATGAGGTGGCTCGGAGCCCACTGCGGTCTGTCCGTGAGCATTCAGTGAGTGGAACGCTCTCAGGAAAAACAGCCTGGTTTGATCACCAGAGACGTACTGTTTTTACAGGACAAGTATACTCCCCACTGCACCACTTGCACGTTACAGGAAATCTGGCTGATAGCTATTGCCACATCACCTGTACGGTCCTGACTTTGTAATTTCCACATGTTCGGGCCGTTAAAAGAGTTCCTGGGAGGCCAGGCAGTCGGAGAGTCTGTTTTGCACGGAGAAAACTTTAAACTTTCATGGTATCCAAGCACTAGTGAAACACTGGGATAAGTGTAGCAGGGGATTATAGAGAGAAATAAAAGGAGTTTTTAACTCTCATAACTGTGTTCTGATATACTATACAATATAAAGTCCAGGTTTGACTTGAACGCCCTTCACACAAGCCTCAGTCACACACGGATGGCTGTTACTACACTCTAGCAGCTACTCAACAGATACTGAATGTTTATGATATTTATTTTCACAACAAAAAATTAACAATTTTCCAGACAATGACAATGACTGTAGGTTATTATACAGTATGCCTGAACAAATTCAAGTACTCACTCCTCCTTCAGTAGTTAAAAATATAAAATCATTTATTCCTTTAATGACAGTATAGATGTGATTTTTTTTTTTTTACAGGACAGTGTGAAGATTTAAAAACACTTAAACTTCATTGCACTTTATCCTTCCTATCTGTGAGTCTGTTGAAGAATGAATATCCAACAATCCCATTAAATAATAAGTTACCTTAATAATAATAATAATAATAATAATAATAACCATATTCCAGTGTATGATAGTGCAAATGATCACCCCTCACCATATAGTATATGGAGGTTGATTAAAAAAAAAAACACAAAAAAACGAGTGTTTTATGAAACAAATCCCGGTAAATTATCAATGATCTGCCGACTCGGCATTTCCGTTCAGCATGACAGGATCAGGACGTCATTTTCCAGGCAGGTCTCCAGACAGAGGTATACAAGATGGCACATGTGAAATATGACAGGATGAACAAGGGCTTAAAAGGTGATAATAATAATGATAATAATAATAATTATTATAAATTAGAAATCACAGTAAGACTACTTTAGCTTCCATAGATGATTAGTCGAGTCTTTGGTGCGAGCGGCCACTATTAAAAAAATATTAAGGCAAGAAAAATGGAGGTCTATTTCTCGGTACGGTCCATACTTCAACGAAATAGTCCTGTCCATTTTACAAAAAAAAAACAGATTTGCATTGCAGGAGTTGAATGCAGGAGTCACTGTCCGTTGGTCAGAGAAGGGCAGGAGGGCAGGGAAGAAGGGTATTTGACGTCTGCGTCGTTTCTCCAGCAGCCACAGGAGGTGGGGTAAAAGAGGGACCGGTGATGTGACAGATGGATAAAATAACTAGAATGGGAGGAGTCACAAAAACGGGTGTGGTCTCAGAGTGTTTGTGTGAGTATGATGATAACGATGATGATCAAAACCACAACGCCAATCACACCCAAGATGATCATTTTCTACCAGATAGAGAAAGAGAGAGAGAGAGAGAGAACAACAACAGTACGGTCAGTTTAAACAACAATAACTAATGATATATGAAGAGCAAATAAAGATGAGAGCAGGTCACCCATCAACGCCACAGCGAGAGGAAAGGGAGACGAGTAGAAAGTGCCTGAACTAGGCTTGGGTAGATTTATATTTCAAGCACATCTTTAACGTAAAAATATAAGGCGAGTTGCTGGATGTATATCTGGTACAAGATTAAAGATGTTCTAGATTAAAGCAACAGACTGAGTGTAATAATGAAAGATTAATTACTAATAATAAAAAAGGAACTAGTATGTTTCTAGTTATTCCACTAGGGGGCAAACTGGAGCTATAAACTCAGTGTCTTGAACCCAGCTAATAATAAAATGCACTAATGACTAATGAAATCTGAAACATTCAAGATGAATTGAATTTGTTGAGTTAAATGGGAGTTTTCCCCAAATTACGTCCATCTTAAATATAATCCTAATCCTAATGTAACTTTAGTTCTATGATCAGCATCAGGGTTTACGGCGTACAGTAAACCCATAATGTGTGTTTTTTTTTTCTTGGTAGTGAATTATATGTTTAATCTATCTTCTTTTTTTGTTTTGTGGTTACAACTTTAAATGCGCATAAATAAATAGCAGGAACTGATGATATTTTATGGGTTTACTAAGCAGACTTTTTTTTCTTTTGAACTAAAATGTTAAAAAGAAAAAATGACACTAAACACTCATGAAACTGTAACACTTAGGATATATAAGAAAAGATACCATTGCTTTTAGCAATTAGTGAGCATTTATAAATTTATAAAAGATTATACAATGTAAGAGATGATAGGAACTGACCTGTCTCATGGACGTCCTTATAGTTACACGATTAATAAAATAATTATACATAATTACTTAACCAGATTAATTCTACCTGCATTCTACAATATTATTATATTCCAGGACGATCTGTAATTAGTGTGTTGTGATTAATTAAGGGAAATGATTATTAAAGCACTTTTTAGAAATGAGGTCCGCAGTTAATATCACAAATAAGACATTGTGAATTAAATCAACACACACACAGTTTTTTATACACAGACACACACACACACACATATATATATATATATATATATATATAATATATATATACACACACACACACACACACACACACACACTGTAAGTGTGTTTATGTGTGTGAGATTAAGTCTTAATATAAAGTTACCCAAGCCATTTTAGAAAAGAAAGGAGGCAGGAAGAAACCTAGAGAACTACCACCACAACCTAACTCCTCACCCTCACCGGATGCATTACCACCCTTAAACCCGACCCACACACACACACACACACACACACTGCACCGCACCCCCACCACACCCGTTTTATCTTTTGCGCCACCCCCCCCAACCACACACGCGTACATCTTTACTTTATTTACTCACCAGTTATTTTTTACCGAGTCCTACAGCCAGCCCTATTATCAGAGCAATAATGGCAAGAAGCACCACAACAATACACACTATAATCACCGTTTTCTGCAAAAACACACACAGACTAAAGTGAATTAGTTTCAGATCCTCTGCTTACTATTGTAACATGTCTCAGGTTAACCACAAATAACTAATTTTAACTAAATAAACAGCTTTTATATAGTGTGCAGAGTAACAATAACACACAGCTCTACACAAATGTGTACAAAAAAGATACATAAATTGTCTCTAGTAAGTGTAAATAAAATGTTTAGTTCAATAGAATAGAAAGAAATATGGAAGGAGAGAAAAGATAATCAGAGTGTCCTTCTTCAATTGAAATGTAGAGATTGAGTTCCCACTGAGTAATCTAATTGGATGAGAGGTGTTCCACGAGTGCTGATATAGAGCATCACATCACTGGGACGTTCAACTACTGCATATGTATCACTTCTCATCACAGGTGTTCTACCAATCGTTAATTACATTAACTCTTGATCTCCAGTAGTGAAAGTGGGTCTGTACAAGCTGCAGTACTGGTCGTCCCCGACTTACGAACGAGTTCTGTTCCGGGAGCATGTTCGTAAGTCCGATTTGTTCTTAAGTCTGACAAAATGAGTCTTATACGTCTTTGACACGAATATACAATGTGAAGCATACCAATCCACTTGACCGAATCTCTGTCCCCTTTCCCCACACTGCCATCATGTGGCCAAAAACCGTAATCGCGGCTCAGGAAATTAATCTCACATGTCAAATGTAACAAGTTGTCTCCATTTTGTCTCAGAGCTGTTTTCCACTGTATTGGACTGTGAACTGTGTTTTGTCGAGGATTTTGCCGAAATAAGGATTATTTAACATCAGGACAGCTTTACAGGACAGCCGATTTCTATGATCGTGCTCCCGGACTGATTCAGTGAAACCGGTGAGGCCGACTCATTTCTCCCACAACCCCACACACGCACACATACAATATACCGGACTCTAAACATTTTATACATTCACTTACACACCTAAAATTTTTGTTTAGTAATATAGTAATATAAAATATATATATACAAAATTGTAAATATTGGTATCTGGGGCACTGAAGTATCTCTTTTTTGTACAATACGCGTGACCTACTTCCGTGATTGAACCGGTCTGTTCATATCTGCAGAAATTCTTAACTCGAATGTTCGTAAGTTGGAGATTCCCTGTATTGGAAAGAGGAGAGAGCAGCTGCCTGCCAAAACCCACATTCAAAACCAGTCACGGAAGCACTTTCATCAAGAAAACATGTTATGTCATCTTAAACAACACTTTGTTTCATTTGTTTCATGCTGCTTAATCATTCTGAATCGCCACTGAACCGTCCGTGTTGTTTTGTTCACAGCTAACACTAGCTACAAAGCTAATTCGCGTCTAACACTAGACTGGAAATTCCAAATCCCTCACTAACTGCTGATGATCAAGGGCACTACTATTGTTCACGCTATATAGTGCACTATCTTTCCATTTTCCGATATTTGGGATTCAACATCGAAACCCGGAAGCAAACGGAGCTGATATTTTAAAGCAGAAAAGTGGAAATATAAAGTAAATCTGGTAAGTTTCTCAGGACTGTTCAACACCTCCATGGTTTATTCTCCTCACCGTTTGGGTACATAGTACGAGTATGAATTAAAAACTTTCACCACTGTTAATTACACTAACTTTAGGTAGCCAGAAGGATGTGTATTTGTGAAGCAAATTAACTGGTTAAATCATAATCTGTTGATATTGCTTAATTATTCACTGCAACTCAAACTGCTGCATTCATTTACCATTGTTTAAACATATAGAACCCATGGCTGCGTCCCAATCCACATCCTGCGCACTCAGTAGAAGGGTTGGGTTCTGTTTAGAAAAAATAAACCTTCTCTAAGGGGTTCCTGTGAAGACATTCCATAGCTACATGGAAAGCCTTTCCTCGTATTGTTGCATTTGTGTTGTTGCGAGTTTCCACCACAGGAGGGCGTGTTCTCTCCCTGAGTACACTTTCACTGAGTGCAACAGGTTTGTGTGGCTCTGGATAAAAGATGCGGGTCGAAGGAATGTGCGTCCCATTTCAAAGAGACAATGCAGAGCTTATGTCGCAATGTTAAACGCAATGTCACGAGGTTTATTCACAATAGACAGGTGTAGCGAAGGGATGAGAAGGCTGAGGATCGGGCCAGGGCAGAGTGGGCGGGGTCGGGGGTTTCTCAGTCACTCACGCGCTGCGCCTCCTGCTGATATTTGGCGGCTTTTTTAGTGTCGGCTACTGCCCGCTCGACAAAGCCCACCGATTGGTCCATGTTGCTCTCGATCCTGTCAATCATTCCGCCCTGACAGGTGACGAGTCCAAAAACAAAAAAACAAAAAAAAGAGGTAGAGAGAGAAAAGAAGAAGAAGAAAAGGGGAAGAGACAGCAGGAGCAGTGATGTTATCGTGTGATAAAGGTGTGTGTGTGTGTGTTCCATACCTTCCGCGCTTTGCTCTGATACCTGACTGCTTTCTTTGTTTCAATCTTAGCAACTGCAACATGATCCACTGCTTTATTAACATTCGCCTCTATGTTATTGATGGTGTCACCCTGTAATACAAAAGCGTGAATACAAACACACACACACGCGATCAGAAAGAATCACACATCAGAAAAACAATATATTACATACATAACCTGAGCAATGAAAAAAAAAGTCACCACTTGGATGCGAATATTTAAGAGCATTAGATTAGATTATTAGTAATATGTTTCAGCCGGGGAACAAGTCTCTGATCCTAACTGATGCAGCTTATCATTTCTTAAAACACCATGTCGGAAGATGTATCCCATGCCTTTTGGAAAAAATCTTACTTTCTTTCAGAAGAATGAAATTATTGTCCTGCATCAAGCAAAGAAAACAACTAAAGAGATTGCTTAAATGTTTTGAATTGAAATCAATGTTGGAAAAAAAATCAATACAAGATCTCGACCCAAATTGAACACAACTCTGGGTGGAAAAAAAGGTCATGATGATGTATAACGTAATCGAAACACTGCCATGGTGAACGGATGCAAGAGAGGTGGTTGTTTTTATTTTTTATTCTTTTGACCAGGTACTGGTAATCCCCGACTTATGAACGAGTTCCGTTCCAGGAGCACGTCCGTAAGTCCGATTTGTTCTTAAGTCTGACAAAGTGAGTCTTATACGTCTTTGACACGAATATACAATGTAAAGCACAGCAATCCACTTGACCGAATTCCTGTCCCCTTTCCCCACACTGTCTGTCCCCCACCCAAAAACCGTAACCGCGCCTAACAAAATTAATGTCCCACGTCAAATATAACAGTGTTGTCTCTGTGCCTTTAAATCGCGACGGGAATCCCGGACGCCATTTTGTTTTCCACTGTATTGGACGATGAACTGTCTTTTTTTCCCGAAATTAGGATTATTCACCATCAGGACAGCATTACAGGACAGCCATTTGTTATCATTGTGCTTCTAATTCTTCATTAAAACTACCTTTATTGTATTATTGTTTGTTATTAATACAAAATTCTTTTATTGTGGTTCTGCTTAGTTTCAGACTTTTTCCACTACACACAAAAAAAAAATTTGCCACCATCAATCACTGAAACAGTACCACATGTTTTATGATATTCGATTGCTGCTCAAGGCACCACCAGGAACTGAAAAATACATAAAGCACGCTTTGTTGCTAACTCCCTATACATACCACTTCACAGAATGAGAGATCAAAATGCAATAAAATTTCCTGAGCGGAAAAAAAAAGGTTTAAATCATGTGTAGACTGTTGACTCACAATTCAATTTACTTTTATTGTCAGATTTATTTCAGGCAGCTGTATTTCTTACAGGCGTTAACGTATTACAAACTCGTAAAAGTATCTAATGTGTACTGAAGTGTTGTAGAAATTGCAGAATTATTTTTCCCAAAATGTCACGTCCCATACAAAGCACTAATTTTATTAAACTTTTACACCACACTCCGGTCCAGTAGGTGGCAGCATTGCACCTACTGCATGTAAAGGTAAAAACAGAAGATGATGCAATATTCCCACAAAAATGTTGTAGATGGGATTGGCTTGAATTGTCTGCAAAAATACAGAAAATTTAACATTTAAAAGTTAACCTAAAATGTTTTTTTTTTTTTTTTTTTAATCGATTTTGAATTTAAAAAAATGACCGATGAAATATGAAATATTGAATAAATTGCATGATGGGTTAAATCACACAGCTGTAGCTCATTGTTGCTGGTTATTTTTATTTCACTTACGTTTATACCGACAACTAATGTTGTGGACACTGTAAATTTTGATAAAGTAATATATGAGGAATAACACACCTATTATAGGAAAACAATCAACCACAAGGTGAAACTCAGCTTCACTCTCTATTTGCTCACGGATCCTGTATTTGTGCTCATGTGTGTTTTGTGTTCCGTAGTCACTGACTTGTGACCTGAGTGTGATCACCTGGTCTGTGCTTATGACTGCTAAGACATACGTCAAGAATAACTTTATCTTTGTGGGTCTTGTTTTTCAACATGCCACGGAAAAACAGACCAAATGAACAGGACAAAGCATGTCTGGGGAAAAAAAACAAAAACGACTTACCTCTCAGTTTTTCCCCTCAGACAGCATTTAACAAAAAAAATGATCATTGAGTTCAACTATTTTAGAATGTACTAGATTATCAACAAAAACAAATGTTTATTTCAACACGTGATACATCTGAATGGTAGCAATGATTAAGAATGAAAAGGAAAACATGAAAGACAAGGGGGAAAAAAAATAAATCAGGGAATTGGGAAAACTCACATTTGGAAAGCAGACGAATTTCTGGATCGAGGTTAAAGAGCGAGCGAGCGAGCGAGCACAGCGATGACCCGGAGAGAAAAGGAAAACTGGGATAAAAAGACAGGATATAGATAAAGAAATAGGATAGATACAAAGACTTTGTGAGACGGCTGGTAAAAAGGAAGCGTGCGTGACTGGGATATGAACAAAAACAAAACCATACAAGGAGCGATGGAATGATGAATGGAGGGATGTACCTGGTTCTCGACGAGCAGGGCGATGTCCACGAACATGTCGTGGAGTTCCTTTATGCTGCTCTCCAGTCGGACGATGTCTTTGTGACGCGACTCGATCTCGCTCAGCGCCTGCTTGGAGATTCCTGAATCTACGATCTAAAACGTGCACACGAAGCAAAGACTTTTTATGTGAAAAACAAGCTCGTGTTTCTGAATTCAAGTAAAAATATTTAAAAAATGAAAGCTTTCTCATAATAATAAAACTGCAGATAGAGACTCATTACAATAGAACTATTAAATATAGTCAAGACATTTTTTACTAGTTAAGGAGGCTGACATATTTTTCTTTTCTTCTTGTACCACCTGCAACACTGAATTCTCAAATCTGATTGGTCAAATCACAGGATTATATTAATGCCTACACGTGATCGTTTCTATAGTAACGGATCTTCTTTATTGGACATTACACATAATTTAATCCTGTGTTCCTCTCACTTTAAACTGTAATCCCTGCTCCCTGTCGAGGGAAATTACCTTAACAAAATTCCACATTCAAAACACCTTACGACGTCATCAATACTGACATCACTTCCTCTGTGTTACCTTGCGTACCTGTTGCTGCTATTATGACCATAAATTACATGTTATTCAAATAAAACACCGAATATCCTAAAGGTTGCGGTGAAAAAATACATCAGTAATTTTTTGTGCTGCAATTTGTACATCGCCACACAGACTTTAAAATTATCAATACATTTTTATGTTTATGTTTATATACACTACCGTTCAAAAGTTTGTGATCACTTTCTAACTCCATGGTCGTTCCTAATTTTTATTTCTTTCTACACTGTAAAACAATACTGAAGGCGCCCAAAATATGTAATAATCTCCTTTAAACAGTTGATATTGAGATGTATATCTGCTACTTATTCACTGTAAATCCTTCATAACGACTCTAATCTGAGGTGCTTTTTGTTAATTGGTGATTTCTGAGGCTGGTAATTCTAAATGATTAAGTTTTGGTCTTGCTTTCCTAGGAAGGTCTTCATGAGAGACAGTTTCATCATGGTGACTGATGGTTTTTGCAAATGCACTTGACACAACACTGTTCTTGCAAGAACTGTTACAGAACAGCTTCTTAAAGGAGTTAATTATCAAAGATAAATGTCATCATTGATGGGGTGGAGCTTTCTGTAAGGAGATGTTTAAGTACAGCAACATTTACAGAAGGAGTCTCCAGTGTCAGCACTGTATTCTTCACACTGTTCAGACAACATTTTATTTACCCATTACAAAATAATGTTACTACTAAAAAAAAATAGCCGTATAGTGCATTTTGCAGTGCATTATGGGAATGATCAAAACACAAAGCAGGAATAGCGACTATAAAATGTTCAGTTAGAATAAACTCTTTGGCTTGTTCTGTAAAGTTTGGGGTAGTTTTATTGAGCACTGCCTCTGTGTTCTCACTGATTGGGTGATTTTTATGATTTCTTTGAACAGTGACTGCATGTGGATGTTTACACCTCTTTGGCTCAAATAAAAATAAAAAAAATCCCAAATTTTGCTCTGATTCAAATCAAAGACTGCGTAACTGGATAAACCGTCCATGACGTCACCCATAGGTTTTTCTGAAGAAGGACAGTGGGAGCTGACTCCGCCTACACCCTGGTTGATCCATTAAGGGGCAAATGGGTGGAACGAACGAAGCCGGGCTTTTGTGTGCAGTACGTATACTTATCTCAGTTACCACAAGCCAGCTAGCTTCGCTTTAGCTTAGCTAAAATGCTATGATGGCAAATTTACATGCTTATGCATTTGATCGAACTCCGTCATCCATATGCTACACGTCGTCCCGCGTCAACTCCGACATTTCTTCTGGTAAGTTCAACTACAACGATTCCAGGTAGCCGATTGATTAACTAAAATGATGTACAGTAGGTAAATGGTGCGGCTGTCACTCAAATCGGCCACGCCCTTAATTGTTCCTTACTTAAAGGCTTAACATAATTGAAACTGATGAGTGACGTACAAAATTCACCCCTGTACAGTTGTCACAAATGAGAAATCTAGCTATGGCAACCGAAGCCAGGTTGTTTACCACATTGTGTAAACATGTTTATTTCTGTTGTAAAGTTTTAACATGAGGGTCTGTTGGAACTGACTCACTTTTAGAGTCTTTCCTTAAAGTTTTCCCACCCAGAGGCTTCCCATTGACTCAAGACTAATAAGTGTGGATGTGCCGAACCTAGAGAGTTTGAGACACACAAATCAACACACACACACACACACACAAAAACACACAGTTTACCCCGGCGGTGAAGACCGCTGCATTGCCCCCCTCCAACATTTCCTCCAGCTCCTCATCAGTAGTGACTCTACCAGCTAAAAAGAGAAAGACAGGACAGTCATAAATGGTGCTTCACTACTGTAATGATCACAATTACATCATTGATTTTTTTAAGAACTGATTTAATAAACAACACTTTGATGAAAACTTTAAAGAAATATGAAATGCATCGATTTGTATTATTGCAACAGTTACTTAAAACTAGGGAGGTAAAAAAAAAAAAAAAGGAAAAAGAAAAAAGCAGAGACACTGTCAGTTTGACACTTTGAAACCACGACGATTGTGAGAGGAAACAGTCTGAGGTTGTGCAGAAAGCAGTTAGTGTCGAGGTATAACGCTGAAACACAAAGCCAAACTCGGTCATCTTCATTATATTCATTTAACAATATACAAAATCAAACTATTATGAATAGTTAATCTTTTAATACACATACAAAAAAAGTCAAGAGGCTATAATTGTACGCAATTATACATTTACATACAATGACAGAATTGTATTTATATGACTATATACAGTACCAGGTATACAGAGTCAGGCAAAAAAATGTATACACACACTTCAAGAGAAGAAAAAACTCGTATTCATATTTTAATACAAAATTTACTGCTATACGTTATATATCGATACATATGATAATAATATTGTTTAATATTATATTAATATAATTTACATCACAATTTTGTTTTTTCCTGAAGTGTATATACATTTTTTTGGCTGACTCTGTATATATATTTCTTTTGTTAACACCCGAATTAGGACTGAATTAAGGTCTAACAGTTCTCCATAAACCTTCACTACATACTGTAGGACAGCCATGTTCAAGGTGTTGGACGCAAGAGATTTTACACACGAGGTGCACGCTTGATGTGCAAAAGATAAAATAATAATAATAAATAGATAAGCTGTGTATTCTTTACACATTTACTGTCTGCATTTTAATGCTGAGTGTAAAAGGAAGTAAACAAAAAAAAATGGAAGTATTTGGTCTATTGGTGGCGGAACAGAAAAGTTTGAATCCCAGTGGTTAGTGTTTCCCCCAGTGTGTGTGTGTGTTTCTAATCACCCGAATCTGCCTGAGCGTAAGTTTCATAAGATGCAGTCAGCTGGAAAAATATATATATTATAGAGTACAAAGTTACTTTTTTGATGTAACGATTAATCTAACGTGTTAGATCCGCCATTTACTCAGTTATTTAGTTACTTTTTCAAAAATGTAATCCGTTATTCAGACAATGTATGTAATCCGTGAGCCAGACAGCAG
>JAQMYL010000002.1:6669362-6686976 GCA_030014365.1 Clarias pachynema | reverse complement strand
TTCCTGTCTCTGTGTGCATGGAGTTTGCATGTTCTCCCTGTGCTTGGTGGGTTTCCTCCGGGTACTCCGGTTTCCTCTTACAGTCCAAGGATGTGCAGGTCAGGCTAATTCTCGTTCCCAAATTGCCCATAGTGTGTGAATGAGAGTGTGACTGTGTGTATGTGTGTGCTCTGTGATGGATTGGCACCCTGTCCAGTGTGTAGCCCACCTTGTGTGGGATAGACGACGATGAGTGAGTGAGATGCTTACAAAGGCGTATCTAATGAAGTGGCCGGCGAGTGTACTATATTGTGGCACATGTTCTCCTTCCCCTCTCACAAGTTCTGTTCTTACATGCTTTTTAGTTTCTATGTAGTGCGTGAATCGGAAATAAAGGGAATAAAAACAACAACAACAACAAAAACAACAACAATAACAAAAACCTGTCTTCATTTTGTCTTGTCATATAAGCAACCTTCTAATAAATGTGCATCGAACAAAATAACACAGATGGTTGGTGCCTCTGGAGAACAGAAACGTTCTTGCTTTATGGGTGTTCCACATGTAACTATACCAAAATATTCTATGTTCTATAACAAAAATGTTGGATGGGCGTCAGGACGGGCTGTTAATGCAAAATAGTCAACAATTCCCGTTGTGTAACATCAAACCACTTTAGCCATGAGTGTTTTAAAATAGCATACACCCAGTGTTGTGTCAGTTACACACACATTTACTGTATGACGAAAGTTTAAGCAATACTACAGTATATACAGTCTACTTGACCAGAAAACAATGCAGTTTGCTGGGATTTTTTTTTATCTCTTGCACTCTGATTCCTGCAAATGAAAATCAGGACGAGATTAATCATTGGTAATGTAGTCTTGTGTATGTGAAATGGATGATCATTTTATATAACCCTAAATGGATTAGCATGTCCAAACTGGTGCCTGGGGAGATGATATAACCCCGCTGTTCATAGAGGATATATTTCAGTATAGAAAACTAAATCAGTAACCTTATACTAGACAGACAGACAGACAGACAGACAGAGAGACACACTGATTGTCAGACAGACTGACAGACAGGAAGAGAGATGAATTTTGATCACTAATACACTGTATTTATAGAATTCACTTTGGAATTATTTGAAAATAATGAAATATTGAAAAGCAAAAAAACAAAAATACGACTTTACAAAGCAAAGGGATGACTGCAGGTCAGCAGGTGGACTTTTTGAAGATGTAGTCAGCTTATTTTCCTTTGAGATTTGCATATGCACATAAAATATGACAGATTAAACAGTATTTTTTTCTATTTGTGGAAGGGTGAAATAAACACCATACTGTACAGATATTAAAATGAATTGTCTTTTTAAATGTCTGTGAATTGTGATGTATAGATGGAACCGGAAATATTAATTTAGATTAATGTAAGATTTAGAATAAGGTTAATTTATGCAAAATTATGCAATGGGTGTAAAAATCACATGATCAGCACATTTCAAGCTGCCGTCCTGAGAAATTGAGAACGTAGATTGGATAGATATTATGTTTTGTCTTAAAATGACTCCAGCACGTTAAAATTCACTTACTGTATACCACTTCAGTGCTATTATTTCAACAGTAAAAAATTTCAGTTTATTTTTTTTATAATTAATATCTACTGGAGCAGGTGTTTGTTTACACTGAGACAGTAGCGCATTAGTAGCTTATTTTAAAGTAGATTACTAAATCCAGCACATAACTGTTCAGAACATCGATTTTACTCAACATTTTGATTTCACTTATGGTGCAGGTTAAACTTCAGGCAGATGTCTACAGTAAGTACTGCAAAAGTCTCATTAAATTCTGTCTAGACAGTTTTGTGTGATGCAGTGACAAAATCTGGCTGGACAGACATACAGACATACAGACAGAAAAGTTTCTGTCTATGAATGTACAGTATGAAACGTAAAGATATCATTGAAAGTCCAAATTCTGGTCAATGTACAGACATAACCTTTCTACAACATGACATAACCCTACAGCATGTAAGTCTGGATGTAAGGTGGAAACACACCTGGGCAGGCACATCAGCATATAAAATGGCAAAAAGCACCGACGTCTTGACATCTATGTATGATTTAACACAGCCCTTCCCCTTACTGGTATATTTTTGATAGCTAAGAGGGAAACCAGAAACCCACACAGACATGATGAGAACATGTGAAACTGCACAAGGCCAGCACCCCGAGCGCAGGTTCGAACCGAGAACCCTGGCAAGGCAAACCTGATGTGCAAGCATGCCTAATAAAAATAAACTATTGTCTTAAAGCTGCATTAGAGTAACAGAGAGATAATATGGCGATTGAAGATGCAAGTCACAGATGTTTATTACATTCTTGGTTTGTGTGTCAGGAAGCGTAGAGCAGCCACAAAACCTCGTACCTCAGACATCACAATCAAATACAGAGAAACAGACAAAGATTTACGTAGGTACGTCAAAAACTAAAAACGATCTTAATAAGATTTGAAATAATCTCAGATGGAAAAATGGAAAAATTGTTCAAAGACTTGTTTGCTCTTGAACCCAATGACACATTTTACACATTTAATCCTAATATTAGTCTTAATCTTAATCACTCTCTACAAGGTTTAAATCTTTCTTTCTGGGGATTACCAATCCCATCACAGATTAAACCTTCTAGCTTTAGTTTGGTCTCTTTCTTTTTTGAAATCCTTTTAATCAACACTTGTTTGTGAGCTTTCCTGAAGCATGTGCACAAACCCAGACATTCGCGCACACACACACACACACACACACACACGTAACACTTACAGCGGAAGTGTTTTTTCAGTTCTGTCTTCCCTCCCATAGCAGCACAATTGCACCTTACAGTTAAACAGTACATCAGAAGGTAAGTTAAATACTTTATATCGTCTTCTCACACTTTTCCTTTTAAGCTTCAATTTCTTCAAAATCCAGGCTCTACAACTCACACAACAACGCAAACTTGAGCAAGAGAAATGATGCACAGGATGTGAGGTTAAGGTGTGTCGAAAGAGCTCGGTCATCACTTTGATGCAAAAAAACCCCCCGAAACAGTTAAAGTTGATTATTTTCTAAGTTGTAAGTAGAAATGTCTCTCACTGTCTCTCTCTGTGTGTTTCTATCAGGTGATGTCTGTCTGTTCGGACCAGAGAGAAGACGGAGAGAGCACCTCCGTCTCCTCTGAGGCTAAAACAGACCGTTACGGATTCCTCCTAGTTAACGGAGACACGAATAACGACAGGCCAGTGTTAAAAACCATGCACATACACACACACACACACGCACACACACACACACTCACGCTGTGTATGTATAGTATGTATAGTATATACTATGTATAGTATGTCATTTTTGTTAACTTATTCTCAACTGTCACCTGCAATTACTTTCCCTGTTGCTCTCAACATCCTGCCGCATTACCATGGTGATATTGGCCTTGTCAGAGTGTGGTTTCCTGTTGTGTGTGTGTGTATATGTGTGTGTTATGGTGTTTATTATGACAGTTGTGCTTTGTACTCGACAAAATCTCCCAGGCATATATTTAAAGGCTGTCTTTTGCAATGTTCCGGACAAAGAGCAATACTTCAGTTAGGGCAGATGTAATGCACAGTTGTTGTTTTTTTGGAGAGTGAGCACCCACATGTATGTACAACTGTAACGATGGCCCTCATGCAGCGGAAATATACCGCCTTATAACATACCTTCTAGTACATTGACCCATATATTGTATAGGTGAGTGCAAATGTTTGCAGACCTCTCAGTTTGTCAGGCTGAAATATTTCAGGAGTTGAGCAGTAAGTTAGAAAGATTTTGTTAAATTAAATGAACGTGGCCCATTTAAATATCCATAAGTAGCTAAGGTCGCTTTTTAAACAAGCATCCCGTTTACTTTCAACTTAGGTTGACTGGGGAGTACAAACCTTTGCACTGTGTATTTTTAGATATAAATATGTACATAGTGTATATGTGTGCAGTAGAACATATTGCTGTATTATCTAATTGATATTACCGTCAATGCATTTTAATTCATATGTTTAAATATGTTCATTTCTTTATACTTCGCAATCTTAAATATAATCGGTGCTCCTTAAAAAAAAGAATACAGAACAGAGTGAAATATCATCAAGAAATTGTCTATAATGTACTGTTTTTTTTATAGTATTGTCATGAATTTGTCAGTAATGTCATTTGTGTCATCAGTAATTTCATCATTACCCGAGATTAGCCATAATGTCAGTATTGTCATGAATTTGTCAGTAATTTCGTTATTTTCATATATTTTCCCTAAGTGCATTGTCTTAGATTTCTCATAATGTCAGAATTGTCATTGAGATGTCAGTGATGTCAGCAATGACAAATCTATGGATTGGATGGTCAGTACAGTCAGAATTGTTGTATAATTTGTATAACAATGGTTATAGGTTTGTTAATAATGCCATTATTGTTATAAATTCATCAATAATATAAATATTGTCATAGATTTAGTATTATTGTTAGTATCATAGATTTCTTATACTGTAACAATAGTAGTGCCGTGGATTTTTCAGTAATGTCATTTGTGTTATAGGTTTATCAGCAATTTCATTATTACCAAAAATTTGTTGGCTATGTCAGTATAATCGTAGATTTGCACTGTGCCTGTATTATCTTAGATTTATCATAATGTCAGCATTGGTATACATTTGCTATAATATTAATAGTGTGACAGGGATGTCAGTGATGGTGGATTTCTCATAAATTTGTCTACAAATGCATTATTTACCTACATTTATTATAATGTTAGTATTGACATTATTATTGTATAATTATGTCAGTAACGTTAATATTGATAATGATAGTATTGTCATGGATTTGTCATTAATGTCTTTATGTCATAGATTTATCAATAATTTCATTATAAACAGAGATTTGCCATAGTGGCAGTATTGTCTTAGATTTCTCTCAATGTCAGTATTGTCATAGGGATGTCAGTGATGTCGGATTTCTCATAAATTTGTCAGCAATTTCATTATTGTTCTACATTTTTTCATGATGTCAGTATTTTTATGTAAAATTTGTCAGCATGGTCATTATAATTGTGTATTTTTATGTCAGTAATGTGACCATGGGTATATGTTTGTCAATAATGTCAGATTTGTCATAGATTTATCAGTATTGTTATTAGCGTCATAGATTTTTCAGCATTGTCGCTATTGTTATATATTTATCGCTGTCATTGCTGTCATAGATTTGTCAGTAATGTCATTAGTGTCATCGATTTGTTTTGTGTAAAGGAGACTTCTTATGTGGTTAGATTGATTGTGGAAGAAAGGCATGCAGTTACATGCATGTGTACCTTTTTCTTTAAACTAAGGATTGTCTAGATAAGACATTGAGCAAAACAGTATACTACATGTCACCTAGTGTAATTAATGATCAATTGTCATACATGTAATAACTGTGTCAGACCTTCCCTACCCAAAGGCTTTTTTTTTTTTTTACTGATACCAGAAAGAGTGCCAATAAGCATACCTAGACCTTACCATAATATTATTATATATTATTTACAGTGATGACCCCTCTCCCGAGTTGGTGAGACATCGAGAAATGAAATGGATCACCCTGATGAGCCAGTGGGATCAGGTGCTAGAGAAGAAGCACAGTAAGGTATGGTTGTGGGGGAAAAAAAAAGTCAGAAATGGTCAATATTTCATCACAATCATCACAATCATCATCATCATCATCATTTTTTTTCCTTTTGATTCTAGATCAAAGCACAGTGTCAGAAGGGCATCCCGGCGTCTGTCAGGTCCCGGTGCTGGTCTTTGCTGTGTGGAGCGAAACAGAGGAAAGATAATAACAAAGATCTCTACCAAGTGAGTGAAAAAGTATAGGAAATAAAGTTGCAGTAATCATTGTGTGTCTGTACGTCTTTCCAGACATGTATTTTTTTAAAATCATTTTTCTGGAAAAAAAACTTTCGACATGATCATTGCATTATGGAGGTCAGCCCACACATCATGCTGATTTAAATTTTCCTACACTCACTCACTCTTACTCATTGTCTATACCGCTTTATCCTGTATACAGGGTCAAGATGCAGGGTACACCCTGGACAGGGCGCCAGTCCATCGCAGGGCACACACTCACACACTCATACACACACTTAGGACAAATCTAAATTCACCATTCCACAGTGAACATGGTAGGTGAGAGGTACCTGGAGAACCCAAAGGAACCTCACTTGATGAGGATATACAGTAGATAATCATGAGTTTGTATTTGTTGTTGAGCCTCGCTGGTTGATGGATCTCCTTGGAGGTAGTTATAAAGGTTCTACATACGATAGAACCCCCGTTAACCTGAGGAACCATTTAGGTTCTTCAGCTTGTTGCAGATGAAAGACAAATTTCTGTATTGTAATAAACCAAAATTGAGCAACTTACATCTTTAGGTCATTAAATGATGTCATTAAATGTTGGTCCTGGAATCAAACCAGCTTTGCCAGTCTTGGGCTGTGTTTCAGCACCGAAACAACTGAAATTGTTCTAGTTTAGACAACAGCATCTAGTAAAAAGCAGCTATTGATTGAAACCTGTTCTCAAGTTTGTGCTTCATTCCTCTGTCTGCTTCTCTCTGTTAGACTTTGGAGACGTCCCCGGGTCAGCAAAGCTGGATCGATGTCATCACGCGAGACACGGACAGGCAGTTTCCCTTCCACGAAATGTTTCAATCCAAAGACAGTCTTGGGTAACAGCGCTCTTATTCTCTGTCCTTCTCCTTCAAGCTACCATTTACCATCCTAATGATTTACGACTACTGAATTGTTCGAAGAAACTTATTAGGGAAGTGAGAAAACGATGTGAGTAAGTTTCAGTTGAAATGATTCTTACTTGATTTAACAGTCACTGATCTAGGGGTACAGTACTTATCAGCTCAGACATCTTGACGGTTTTGTCAGATTTTTTTTCAGTAACCAATCTAATCAAATTTTTTTTATTTTACTTTTGGTCCGAGAAGTCAGCAGGGCTTGTTGCAGGTTCTGAAGGCGTACACACAGTTTCGGCCTGACGAGGGGTACTGCCAGGCGCAGGGTCCCGTGGCAGCAGTGCTCCTGATGAACATGCCCATGGAGGTACATATGTGCAGTCACTAACATGGACATATAACCTAATTGCAGATGGTACCTAGACAGTAGATTGGTGACAAATTAATAGAAATGATACACTAATGGTTTGATGTGGGGTGCATTTATTTTTGCTTTTATGCCTTTTATGGGCCAAATTGTCGCATTATATTTATTAGGTGTAATTGCAAATATGGTATTAGTTTGCATAGTTATTATGAACGATCACTATCTTGATGGGAGAGGACCCTGGCAGGACGTCTCTGCCCACATCCACAGGGCATCAAGGCTACGGCTACCACTTTAAGTACTGCAGATCTCAGCCACATTGAACAAAATTGACGATGTCAGTATTGTCATAGATTTGCCATAATTGAACGTGTTGGAGTGACATTTTAAATAACGCTCTTCATAAAAACGTCACCTGAGGGAGAAAGATCAGTGTTGATCCAACCTTCATGTGCACTGAAGCTATTCTGGCTGTTCATGGTGGTCCAACACCTTCAAGATTCAAGAATTTTATTTGTCACATACATGGTTGTACAAGTACAACAGTAGTGAAATGCAACTGCAACAAACTCCAGACTGTGCAGATAAAATAATAATAATAAGAAGAAGAAGCAGAAGCAGAAGAAAAGAATAAGGATGTACAAAATAAAAATAAGACTAAGAAGACTATAATATAAATTACATACAATATAAGGAATTATTATAAATAATATTTTTAAAATATAAAGTACTAATACATCTTTCAATTTGTCCAATTTCAGGAAGCATTCTGGTGTCTGGTACAAATCAGCGAACTCTACCTCCCTGGTTACTACAGCCCCCTGCTGGTAGGGCAGATTGACTGTACATCAAGACGCCATGCACATGATGATAAAATGTCATTGTCTTTATGCTCCACTGACCTTCTTGTCTCCACAGGAAGGAGTTTTGTTCGATGCTGCAGTTCTTTTTAGCGTGTTAAAAAGGACGTGTCCGGCTGCATACAAACACATGCAGAGACAAGGGGTGGAGCCTCTCATGTTTGCCACCGACTGGCTGATGTGCCTGTATAGCCGGCACCTTCCCTTCAACACTTTACTCCGTGTCTGGGATCTCTTCTTCTGCAATGGTGAGAGATGATTCATGCAGGTTTGACTCTACAGTATAGCGTTATACAAAGTGAAACTAATGAGAGTGTGTGTGTGTGTGTTGTAGGTGTACGCGTGCTGTTTCAGGTGGCCGTGGTTTTAGTGCGACGCTGCTTAGGGGAGGCTCGACATCGGAAAGAGTGTGAGGGCCAGATGGAGACACTGGAGAGGCTGCGGTCAGTTAAAGGGCGTGTCCAACATGATCAAGCTGACGCCTTTATTCAAGAGGTGAGTAATTTGGATTGGTGCAAGTGCTCAAACTGGACTAACCGTATGACCATTGAGATTTCTCAATGCATGAGAAAAGATGTTGTTAATAGGATATCTGCAGAATAGAGCAGAAAATCAACAATCGGTGTAAAGCTAGTTTTCTTAAATATGAGAGAAAGACAAATTATGATGAGGGTTGCCAGATCTTAGGAAATACAAGACAAAATCCATAAAAATATGATGGATCCAGAGCCTCATAGGAAGACTGTATGTCTATGTGTAATTTTTTTTGCATTAAACCGACAAGAAAGTTCCGGCAGCCAATAGTATTTAGTATATTAACCACTATTGTATTGAAAAGTATTTGGCTTGGTAACCCTTCCCAGTCTGATACATGACAATTACTCCTTTTTTAATATTTACATGACAATTACTTCTTTTTTAATAATTTCTTTTTTTCATGTTTTTAAAACTTTTTTTAATTCTTTTTTTTTTTTTTTTTTAGATTTTTTAGCGTGCTAGTGTCTGCTTTGTCAGACAGGCTCTATTTAAGTGATTTCTTGATTCAACAGGTCTGGCAGTAATCAGGCCAGGATTTGGCAAGTGAAATTTAACACAGCTTTCCAAAAAAACACAGTTCATTCATGATTTAGCAAGGGGGGCACTTACTATTTCACATAGGGCTAGGTAGGTTTAGACCTACCTGGAGAATCCTCAGGTTACATTAAAATTAGTTTGATGATCTGACTCATTTATTTGTAACAAATATATAAAATACAGGAAGAGGCAAAAACTTTTTCACGGCACTGTATAATGTAAAAATAAATACATAAATAAATAAAGACTCAAGACTCATTCTCCTTTTCATCTTAGGTATGTTCGGTTCCCCTGTCCGTGGCGGAGCTCCAGCGGCAGACTGAAAAGGAGTTACAGAAATGGAGAAAAGAACGGCCTGGCTCGACCTTCGACCCTCGAGATCGTTGCCACGGATACCATATGATTTGGGAGAAAGGGAAGGAAAGGGAGAAGGAGAACGAAAAGAAGGGAAAACAGAGTGCAACCCTGGGTGTTTCTCTGATGCGTTCGCAATCGTCTCTCTCTCCGGCAATCCTTCGTAAAAAATGGAGGAAGAGAGGGAGTAAAGCAGAGACTGAGGAGTGGGAGGGTAGAGGGTTGTCAAAACAAGACAGTGACGATGAAGAGAAAAGGAGGGCGAGCGTGTGCGGTGTAGCCGGGGAGCTACGGTCCAAGACACACAGGACATCGCAGGATTTAGGGACAGAGTTAAGGAAAGACGGTAACACGAGCACAAACACGCGGCGGATATCGGGAACGCAGCCATGTTCGGAATCATCGGAACTCAGCGCCACCGTGTTTGAGGAGGATGAGAACGATGTTGCTGTCACCCCCATCCCATCACACACAGACAATGGTGAATGTGAAGAAGGAACGAGACCGCCTTCCAGCCTGAAAGAAGATGATTTACAAACAGGTAGCAGTTTACAGGATGATGAGGAAAAGAAAGTACAGACTCACGAAGATGACCAGAGTGAAGAAATTCCAACACATCAAGACCAGCCGGAGGCTGAAACACAACAAGAGGAATCACAACCATCAGAAATACAGGACGAGGACAATGCAAGGACCAAACTTGAAGAGGAAACACAAGAAGACAAAAGCAATCAGGAGGAGGGCATTGAAAATGAGACATTTAAACCTGAAGAGGTGGCACAACATAACCTCGACGTACAAACAGAGGAAGTGAATATCACTCAACAGGAAGTGGAAGTCGAGGTAAATACTGACACGCAAAAAAAGGAAATACATATCTGTTCTTGTGAACAGGAGCACGAAAATGAAATAAATAGTAAAGATGGAGAGGAAATAGATAGTAGTAAACAGGAAGAGGAAATAGAGGAGATTAGCCACAAACAACAAGAAGAAATACATCTGGGTAGTGCTGAAGTGGAAGCAGTAGATAACATCATTAAACAGGAGAAGGAAATACAAATAAACAGCAGTGAACAAGAAGTGGAGATACAGGAAGAAAGGGAAATAAAGGGAAACAGCAGTGAAGAGGAAGTGGAGATACAGGAAGAAAATGAGATAAAGGCAAATATAAGTGAAGAGGAAGTGGAAAAACAAGAAGAAAATGAAATTAAGGAAAATATAAGTGAAGAGGAAGTGGAAAAACAAGAAGAAAATGAAATGAAGGAAAATATAAGTGAAGAGGAAGTGGAAAAACAAGAAGAAACTGAAATGAAGGAAAATATAAGTGAAGTAAAGATAAAGGAAGTGGAAATAAAAGAAGGAACGGAAATAAAGGCAAACAGCGGTGAACAGGAAGGGGAAATACAGAATGAAGAAAAACTAGCAAATAGTGATAGTGAAGAAGAGAAGCTTAAATTATGTCATATAGATGTTGATGAGCAACAGGAACAGGAACAGGAAATGCATTCAGATGTACAAACGCCGGAAGATCAGCAGGATGTAGAGAAAGACGTACCCTGTGTTCAAGGGGAAGATAACACGAAAGGTGAAATCTGCAACAGAATCAATACAGATATGGACAGGACACAGGAAGAGCACGAAAGCGAGAGAGAGCGTTCAGAAGAGAACGAACAGGAGGCAGGAATTAGTAATTCACCAGGTGAGGAAACAGAGGGAAGTGTCCTGGATGAAGAAAAGAGAAATAGCAATCATGTCTTAGGAGATGAAGAAGAATCAGAAACAGTAGTATCTTCACCTTGCAGTCAACCCGAGATAGAGATGGAACATGGAACAGAATCTGAGCCAGCACAGGACTCCAATAAGACACAGGAAGAAAACCTGGAAGGTAACAAAATATCCACACCTGAGCATGGAGAAACGGATAGAACCAGTGGCTCTAGCAATCCAGAGGCTCCACAACCAGACAACAAGGAGGAGGAAGTGGAAATCGAGAAACAAATTACAACAGAGTCAAATCCGGTAGCAACACGTGCTCCCTCTGGATCAAATCCAAACCCTCAACTCCGCCTTCGAAGGTCCTCCAGCTCCCACACCTCATATCCCACAATCCTCTCTGAGGACACATTCAAGGAACCGCAACAAAGCATTAAACATGAGCCCCAAACCACAAAAGCAGAAGAGCATCAGACCACCACACAGCCAACACAAACGCAGAGCTCCACACCGGAGGAACCAGAAACGCAAGCTCTCCCGACGACGCAATCCAAGTCGGACGAACCCAAACCCAAACGCAAGGGTCTGTTTCACCGGCTCCGGGCTGACGCGCCTTCCAAATCCACCATCCCCAAAATTGTCATCCAGGACTTCAGTGAAGGGGAGGAGAAGCTGAGCTCTAAAGAGAGGAGGCGGCGGAGGAGGATGCAGGAGAGGAAAGAAAAGGAAGAAGAGAAGGAGAGGAAGAAGCTTGAGAAAGAGCTGGAGAAGGAAAAGGAAAGGGTGAGGAAGAAGCCTCAGACGAGAGGGAGGAGTTTTCAGGTGCTCAGTAAAAAGCATGACGATGGCGATGATGCTTTCTCTGGAAAAAGCGACTCTCAGACGATAGGACGTAAAAGGAACTCTTACTCTGAGAGCTATTTCTGACCGAAGAACACACTGACATTTCTCACCATTCTTAGCAAAATGGGTTCTATGATCGTTCATTTTGCATCAGAGTGAAACATTACCGAGCAAGAAGACTATCAAGAAGAACAAGATGAGCTTCTTGATGGAAAAGTGGATCATAGCATGATAGAATAATAATAATAATAATGAGGATGATGATGTACTCGGTGCACACTGTTTCCTAAAGAAATGCTTGTAAAACTCACTCCTCTTTTCAAAGCAGCTCTTAATGTCTGTATATACGTACATTCCATAATTAAAGCAAAATTTGCTGATTTTGCTCTTTTAATGCTTCACTCTATCTTTGAATCAGTAACTGAAAAACATAAAAGTTTTAAAAGTTAGTTATATAAGAAAAATATCACAGGACTAATTAAGATAACTGATATTAGAAGAAAAATATACGAAAGGGACACGAAGATGGCTGAATGTACAGTACACTGATCAGCCATAACATTATGATCCCCTTTTTGCAAAGTTGTCAGTAAGTTATGTGAAGGTATTCCACCTTCTGTATTATGATTGGTAACAGGAGTTCAACCTGGTCAATGATTGGTTATAATAAGCACAAATTTGGGATTTAAAGTGTTATGCAGCACAAAAAAAAAACACAAGAATGTATCATTTTAAGTGATCTTAAAATATTGGTAATGATGATAATTATTTCGCTAGTACAACTAAGGTTAGGTTTGTTTTTCCAGCAAATCTTCTTCTGCGTTATGGTCAGGTATAAGAATTTGGTCTCATTTATGATTGATGTGAAAGGAAGGCAATTCTGAAGGCGGGACATGAATGGTCTGTTTTTTATGAATTTACATTCATTAGTTAATAAATATCAGTGTCAAACACATTTTTATATCATATTAAGTTTTATTTTGTTTTAATATTTTGCTATTTGTCTAGAAACTGAAGAATGTGCAAAATATGTTAGCACCGTATTATCTAGTACACATTGTTATATACAGTACAAGTCAAGTCTGCACCTTTCAGTTTTTCCAAATATGACCTAAAAATTTATAAATATCTCTACTGAAGAATATTTGCATGCCTGTAAAGAAAGCAATATGGTACATGACAGACAAGTTTTCTAAGGGAAAAAAACGACTGTAGGCTTCTGGGTTTTGCATGAAAATAGAAAGGAGAGAGTATGACAAAGTTATCAGAAGAACTCTAGTCTATTCTCTGTAAGTACTGAGTAAAATGGCTGTTAGGTTTTACTGAGAGTGCTGGAGAACATACAAGAGTTTGTAACTTTGTCTTACTTGCTTCTTTCTATTTTTATGCAAAACCCAGAAGTAAACATTAGTTTTTTTTTTTCATCTGAAAACTGGTCCATCATGGAATATGTTGCTTTCTTTACAGGCATGGAAATATAGTGAATGGTGTTGTACATAATACTGCAGACATGATAATAAACATATATTAAAAAAATTATACTAAATATGGTGCTAGGACTGTTGCACAGTACTGTACATAAGTGACTTATTTTATTATTTGACTTTATTTCTCCCAAAAATACAATTTAAAATTGAAATAATCCAAAAAAGCACTATGGAGTACGGACATGGGTAGGGGAAAAAATCTGAGGAAGACTTGGGATACAAAAAAAAAGGGACATGGTTCAAGTTTTGCGAGATCTCGCAAACATATTGCTAAAAGCTGGCTGCCAACCGCTAAACATAAAGGAAGAAGAAGAAGCAAATGGGCAACATAATACTCAGATTAGAGTTGCAAGTGCGTTGTTAAAAAGGCATGAAGAGAATTACTGAGTTTGTACTCAGAGTACTTTCCGTATTTTGGCGCAGAAGATTGATCCAGAAGTGTGAGTCACATGGTCTCGCTTATTCCCCTCTTATGTCCTGTTTTTTTTTTCTTCTTCATTTTTGTTTTGCGTCCCATGTCCCATTTTGTTTCCCTAAAAACTCTCTTTTCTTCCACAGATTTTTTCGTCTATTCGTCTTTAACATCAAACCATGAAATGTTTTATTCCATTTACACCCCAGCAAACTGCCACTAATTAAAATGTCGATTTTTATTTATCTTTTTTTTTTAATCAAAAATTAATCTCTAAATTAATATGACAAAAATCCCACAGATTTTTATTTTACTGAGCATCCTTCATGCTAAAAAAAAAATCTCTACTGAGAAAAGAAAGTACTGTAACACTGACACTGAAGACTCCTTCATAAATGATGAAAAAGCTTTACAGTTTTACAGTTGTGTTGCTATTTTATCATCATCTTTGTGGAGGGTCCATGTGAATGAGTATGCAGTCCTGTTATAATATATTACAAGAAATGCATTAATATATAAACAACCGATTTGAGCTGAAACTGCAGTGGGGGCTGCTGTTAGGGAAAATTAATCAATACCCTGTGAACAGACAGAGTAAGAAACCAGGAGTACAGGGTTATAAATAATAGGTATTTTATCAAACACTTAATTTAATGAAATTCCACTGGTATGTAAATATTGTGATGAGTCCAGTTACATTCTAAGCCAGTGATGTTTCTGTGGTAATGACTGCTTGGTATACAGATTAAAATCAGCTATGTGAAGATAAAGAACTCAATTATAGGTTGACTGAGATTACCACAGGATGTCAGAGGTGATATTGTCTATTCTTCATCAACTTTGAGTATGAGTGAATCAACTCAATACACAAGTATTACAAAGAGTTTGACCTTTTTAAAGTTTGTTTGATGCAGTACAATGATTTGGGTGTGACACGCCTATATTTGACCGCTTCACCACTGATTCAACTTAAAAAAAAAAAAAAAAAAACATTCTTTGAATTAACATTAAAAAGATTGTCCATCTGGACACACGTCCTGTTACACGGTGTCATGGAGTAAATTGTCTTGTTTATCTTTTCTCTTGTCTTGTTTCACTCTCATTGTCCTCACTGCTACAGTGTTCATTCTGACTCTCTCTCATCCTCGCTGTCGCTGGCGAGCACTTCCTGGCTCCGCATCGTCTGATTGGTCGGCTGAGAGGAAGCCGGCAGCACGGAGCCAAAGAAAAGCGAGCAAAACTGAGAAAGACAATAAAAATGCGATGAATTACAGCTTATTATTATAGGCACTGTTTTTAAATACACAAACATTTTAAAACCTTTTTATTGGGCGGTCTCTCAACGGACTCCTCCTCTTCCTCCTCATCGTCGTCGAGCAATCGGCTTTTGTGGTTGGTTGAGGAAGGTTGAGGTTGAGGTTGGTGAGACGGCCCAGCTAGGTCGCTGGTCTCCATGGCGATGAGATACGAGTCGATGTCGTCACACATAAAGTCATCGGGTGCAACTCGAGACCTAGAAGACGGTGAAGGACAGAGCGTGTACTAAGGGAACTGTTTATTATAAAAATGTAAAAAGCAATGTAATTAGTAAATATTGATCACTGGCAAACATCTCCTTACTCATCGGCTTTGTTGTTATTGGGGTTGCGTTGGTGTGCCTCTTCAGAAAGAGTAGCGAGAACGAAGTTCGCCTCTAAGACGCTGTCAGAGACACTCAGGACAACCGGGCTGATAAACACATACAAGCACAAATTTATTCTAAATTCATTTTAGGACAAAAACAAACAAAACAAAATAAAAAATCTGGGGTTAATGCACAAAACAGTTTACCTGCCCGGATCATCAAAGTACATGGATATGGGCAGACCTGCCGTCTCAGCAAAGACCAACAAACCCTGTGAGTCAGAAATAAAAAGTTTAAAAGCATAAACAAGGTTCAAAAGTCATTTTCCATGATCAACATCTAAGCACTCATTTTAACTTTTTAAATGTTGTGTGCGCTATACAAATGCTAATCTTAGGTGAGCCATGCCCCTAAACCACAAACCACAGGGCTTGTGATGAAATTTCGCGTGAGTGAAGGCGGAAAACCGAGTGACATTTATAGAAAACTTTAAGCACAGTATGATGATGAGACTGTTAGCCGCAGTAAAACATTTGAATGATGCAAACGTTTTAAAGAAAGCCATAAAGCGGTCAGCCGAGGTGGCTCGGAGCCCACTGCAGCCTGTGAACATTCAGCGAGTGGAACGACTGAAGCTGGAAAAAAAATAAAATAAAATCGACAGATAACTTGTCGCCAACTTGCAGAAAAGATGAATCTGTCTGTGAGAACTGTATACACAACCATTCACAAACATCACTTTCATGCTACAGGGATTCGGCTGGGAGTTACTGACACATCCCCCCGTACATTCCTGACCTCGCTCCAAGACATTTCCACATGTTTGGAGCATTAAAGGAGTTCCTGGGAGGCCAGTGTTTTAGCAGGCGGTTTGATGATGGCTCTGGCATACTGAGAAAACCCTGCTGGTGTCCAAGCACTAGTGAAACACTGGGATAAGTGTATTAGTGTAGCAGAGGATTATATAGAGAAATAAAGGGAGTTTTTACTCTCATACTGTAAGTGTGTTCTGTTATTCTGTGCAAAACAAAAGTCCCAGTTTGAATTGAACGCCCCTCATAAATGTCCCAAAACATAATCATAATCAGTTTTTCTTAAAAGCTCACAGATTTTACTCTTTCAAAAAAACAAAAGCCAATAAAAAAACAAACAAATAAAAAAAACCCGATCACATTACTAAATTTCTTAGAGGTCTCCAAAATGTTCCTGTTTTTCGGCTGAAATATAATTCAGATCATGAATTTGCTAATGAACGCCATGATGCTAATTATATTATATTATATTATATCATATTCACTCACTCACTAATCACTTATGTCCTGTTTGTTGCCTAAAAAATATTCCAGAGGAAACACAGTCCCTTAAACTAAAGTAAAGTCACTTCAACTTTAATGAAAACCATTTCTGACTGATGTAGTTTTTTGTTTTGTTTTTAATTCTATAATGAAATACATTCATCCTGGTCTTTTTCAGGATGACCTTGATGATGTTGAAATCTGTGGTACATCATTTGTTGTTTTGGTGGTTTGCAGTGGCCCAAACATCTTAACAAAACGTTATGTTTTTTTTTTTTTTAATATATATATATATCTATTACACAATGTGAGTGTGTGTAGGTTTACCCTGAGCTCTTTAAGGCAAAAGGTGATGCTGGTCTGAGAGCCAATAGCAAAATGATCAAACTCTTCTGAGCTCAAACACAACTCGGTCATCATGGCTTTGGAGGAGGAGTCTGCTGGAGGAAGAAAGAGAGCCTGCAGTGAGTTTTGAAAGGTGCTTTTTAAAATCACCTGATGCATTTGAAACCTGCTGCCAGTTGGAAAACCACAATGACCATGATTACATCGTTACCGATATCCGGCTCAGTAAAGAAGAACAGTGTATTGTGTGTATTTTACAGAACAGAAAATCATGAAGAAACCCGAGACGTCATCATCACCTGCAGCGTCTTCTACGTGGTTCCTGAGCCAAACTCGATCGTCGCTCACTGATACACACACTTCCTCCAGAGAGGGGGGGAAATGCAGAACTGTATCTACCCACAACCTGCACACACACACACACACACACACACACACACACACACACACACACACACACACACACACACACACACACACA
>JAQMYL010000002.1:6628627-6650996 GCA_030014365.1 Clarias pachynema | reverse complement strand
CCTAATTCCATATGTGTTATTTTATAGTTTTGAAATCCCCAGTATTGTTGTAGAATGTAGAAAATAAATCACTAAACCAAAACAAAGAAATTTGCAAGTGACCCCAAACTTTTGAACGGTAGTGTAAATCAAACACCAAAGTTTCAACAAGCAAGCAAGCATTATGAGAAGTTCTCATAAATCATTATGAGAAAAATCCCCAAATTCTGCGTAGGCATTCAGTTGAAAAGGGAAATAGCACAACATGCAGCATGCTTTGAAGTGTAGAAGTGGAAAGTGGAAGTGTGCATGTTTTCCCACAAGTCTAGACGTATCTGAGTATCATGACCTTGCAGTGACATTTTGACATTGTAGTGACGTTTGGCTGCCTCCTACATTCATACAACATTGCTTTCTTTCTTTCTTTTGGTAAATGGCAAAAAGTATTGCCATTTAAGTACGAGTAAAAATGGCAGTATTGGCACACTGACTCCATAATAAATTTTTAAAAATATATTTTCATATTTATAATATAGATGAACCGGTTGATCAGCGAGTGACCAGAACTGGGTTGTTTTCAGTTTAAGCGGACGTGACCGGTGATTGGCTGATCAGCCTCAGACAGAAGCTTCTGAGTGGCACAACAGTAACGCATTTTTATGTTATTACATTATCAAAAATTGCGCCCGTTAAAAGCATCTGATTTTCCTTTTCTCCAAAGTGAATTTGTCTTAAACATGCTTACACCAGTCTCAAGACAATGCCGGCGCAAATAACTTGCTTGAAAATTACTCAACCCACTCGCTCACTGTCAAGTTAAATATTAACACTTTGGATTCATTTGTGTCGTTACCGTTGGTTTATAATCCTGCAGGTGGCGCACGCTGAACTATTTACACTTTTTCATCCACGTGATAGGAGTGAATTATTTGCCGTTTTTTTAAAAAAATAATTATTATGGTGGATGACAAGATATGTGCTGTTCAATAACAATGGAGATTTTTTGCTTAATTAAATTTCAACTTAAATGTTAAATTCTTGTATGTGAAGTTCGTTTGTATTGTTTAAATGCTGCTTTTGGTTTTTATGTGAGAAAACTAATGTTATAAGTAACGAGTTACATTTAGCTACTCATGAAACTTTTTCAAAGGTTTAAAATTTTAACAAAATTGTGGGAAAACATAAAATCAAATTGGGACATTTTTGAAATCATGATACCTACAGAATTGCAATTTTAATCGAATTGGCACCTACAGTAGGTATCATGATAATTTAGTACCGGGAGGTGACTAGTGATTACCAAAGCTCTGGCCGAATACAAAAAAATAGCCATGCATATGTATGTGTGTGTGTATGTGTGTGTGTGTGTGTGTGTGTGTGCATTTCATACAGTCTCAGGGATTCATTCTCTGCTGGACACCAGCCTAAAATCTCACATCGTTTAGCCTCAGTGATACACTTGCCCGTTATCTTTCCTACAAAGTGAAGGCAGGTAGAATAAAAATAACTTTAAGGTGATAAACTGATTACGGAGCTCCAAAACAGACATGAAAGAAAGGGGAAAAAATACTTGGGGAGAAAAAAATCTTGTTTTCAGAATATGTTAAAGAAACACAAAATTTTGCAAGGTCCTACATGTATTTTCATAATTCTATTGCAAGATTTAGACAACCGCAAAATAATCCACATCATTAACTACAATTTGATTTAAAATGAAACATAAACATGTTTAAGATCCTGAGACAATAAGATTTAATAATGAATCAATATTTACTGTATGACGTTAGCTAAACGATGTTCAACAAATCCAATTCAGCTTTGGTGCTTTAGAATTGGCTCACATTTTACATGCACTGGGGATCTACAGACAGGAGTGAATTTTGCACTCAGTCATAAAGTGGAAGGTGGGATTTCCTAGCCTCACATACGCTTGCTAATGAGGGCACCGGGGGCTCAGTGGTTGCAGAAGCCCCTGGTTCGATTCCCACCCAATGCCCAAACCACAGCTACTGGATGCAGTGCCGGTCCCAAGCCCGGATAAAATGGGAGGGTTGCATCAGGAAGGGCATCCTATAGGGTAAAACCTATTCCAAGTTGTGTGCAGATCGGATGGTCCGATGTGGCGACCCCTCGACAGGAGAAGCCCAAAGACTGACAACAACATACAATATGCTTGCTAACAATAGTTGCTGATCATTCTATCAGCAACTATTGTTAGCAAGCATATTGCTTATTATTTTCAATTGAATCTACAAAGAAATAAACAAAGCAAGCGCAAAAAAAATATTCGTCTAACAAAGACTCTGACCCAGATATACTATAATCCATCTCAACATGTATTTTTATCCTCCTATGTCCCTTTCATATTTTTTCTCGTCCTCTGTTGCTTAAGATGATCAGAAGGACGTCTAAAACAAATGATAAAAACATAGAAAGAGGAGGGAGAAAAAATAGAAAAGTAAGATAAGCAGAAGGCTAGGAATGAAGGATGGAAGGAAGGAACAAAAGGAAAGAAGGAAGAAGACACATACCACTTGCCAGGTTTGAGGACGTGTTTTCCTCACAGTCGTGATCAGTGCTGCAGACAAACTTCTTATCAGACTAATAAAGACAGAAAGAGAAAAAGACTGAAAGGCATGAGGACATGGACAAGGTTGTGCCTGTGTGTACAGTACTGTATGTACAGTATTATCTCCCTCATTACTGTAGTTCAACAGGGATATAAAAGATCAACCTCGGGACATGTCCTCTGCGTCTGATTGGCTGTGACGACCATTGTGGTGATGATGCAGAACGTTGATGCACCCTGGGAAATGTCAGAGTTTAATTTCTCACACTGAAACACTTTTTGATACTTGATTAACAGAGGACGTTTTCGCTACAGACGAGGTTTTGCTAACCTGCGTAGGCATCACGTAGTCGGCTACGTCCATCAAACTGTTGTCGAGGAAGCCGAAGCCCTTAACTTTTGTCATGACCGCTGATTCGATCCCAGTGTCACGAACCTGATAGGCCTTCTCATGGATGAACACCCAGCTGGAAATACATACACACACATGGCAGAAAAAAAGTATTTATTCCTCTGGTTATTTAATTTCCAATGATTGCTTTTTTGTTTAATCAGTACATTTAATCAGTACATATTTGCTTTTCCCCCCTAATTCCGAAGCAACCTTACACTGCTATTTTTAACTATTCATAAGAGTTACAGTAAATGATGCCATGATCTATTAGTAGTAGTAGTAGTAGTAAAAAATTACATTTTATTTGTTACATGCACAATCATACAAAAAAAGAAAATAGAGTATTTAAATAAAGAATATAAAATATAAAAATAATATCAGTATTCAAATAAAGAATATAAAATATGAAATAAGAATATAATAATAAAAAAAGAGAAAAATAGAGTATAAAAAAGAAAATAGAGTATTTAAATTATGAATATAAAATATAAAAAGTATATAAAATCAAGTATTCTAATTAAGAATATAAAATATAAAATAAGAATATAATAAAAGTTATAAAAATATAGAAAATATATAAGACTTTTAGCAGTAAAATTTACACATACACACACATGCCTGAAAAAAGTATTTATTCCTCTGGTTATTTAATTTCCAATGATTGTTTTTTTGTTTAATCAGTAAAAAAAAAAGAAAAAAAAAGCCAGTAGTCTAATGAAATTAGAGAATTAAAGTCATTATGTTCTTCACAGACAGACAGCATTAGTCTCGCACAAAGCAAAACTGGCTGATTTGCGACTAAAATATTCTGTGTTCGTTGGCTAGACGTGTACAGCTCAGGGATGATTTGTCTACTGGAATATTTTACATAAAATACATAGAGTACTGTGAGACATTAATCCCTGAAATAAGGTGTAAGAAGAAGGATCCACTTCCTCACCCTTTTTCTTCTTATTTGCTTTTCCCCCCTAATTCTGAAGCAATCTTACACTGCTATTTTTAACTATTCATAAGAGTTACAGTAAATGATGCCATGAACTATTATTATTATTATTATTATTATTATTTATTTATTTATTTATTATTAATTTAATAAAATTAATAATAATAATAATAATAATAATATAATAATAATTTTATTTGTCACATGCACAGTCATACAAAAAAAGAAAATAGAGTATTTAAATAAAGAATATAAAATATAAAAAGTATATAAAATCAAGTATTCAAATAAAGAATATAAAATATAAAATAAGAATATAATAAAAATTATACAAATATAGAAAATATATAAAACGTTTAGCAGTAAAATGTACACTATGTACGAGTAATAAAATAGAATTGAAATGGAATTGAAATAGAAAAAACAATATCCAGTCACAGGTGTGCAAATGCATGCAAATTTGCATTAATGTGCAATTATTATTATTATTATTATTATTATTATTATTATTAACACTTTTGCACTGATTAAAGCAGGGCTTCTCAAATGTCTTGACACTGGGGACGTTTTTAAGCGTAGAGTTAAACCTCTATAAACAAGGAATAAATCCATTTTCTCAACCCATTTCAAAATGATTTCATGAATATTATTTAATATTGTTTGCTTCGGCTATTTATTACAGACAAAAGGCTTTTTATCTCTTTAGTGTGACATTTCCATCACCAGAACACATTAGGTCCGAGTAATTTATTATTTATAAAATACTGACAGATATGCTGTGAGTTATTTCTGAGTCATAATTGAGGTTTGAATCAATTCAAAGGTCTAGTCGAACCGTCTAATCGGTACATACAGACATCAGGGCAAAGCCATGGACCACTTTATAGAAGCAGTGCATTATTAAGGCGGAATTTGTGCATAACTAATGATTTGTTCTCTAATAATTTTGTCCCAGTCTCATTCATACTTTGGACTCATCTCAGGACTCTTATCCATAATATTCACACTAAACACAAATTCAGCATCAGCGTTATGTACTGATTTATAATCACACATTCCAGTGTCTCCATGAAGAGCACGAGTCTCCATTTGATCTTCCATGTGTCATCTCAGGAAGTCTTTCCTCCCCACTATGACCTTGTTATACTGTAGCTCATTAAAGATCGGAAGACATGTCTAAAGCTCTGTGATGTCTATTGTAAAAATTTCTTTCTATACAAAGAAAACTAGTACTTCGAATGGATCAAAGTTCGTCCTACATGTAATAAACAAATCTATTTTAGCTGCAACTGTGCATTAAATGCAACCGATTTTTGTCAATTTATATTATACACTATATTTTTAAGACAATAGTAGTTCATTTAAATCATCAGATCTGTGCGCATAAACTATCCGCATATACAGTACGAGCATGCAAACATTCCTAAGCTCTTACCCGACAAAGTAGATGATGATGAGGAGTTGCGCCACACGGTTGATGATTCCCACCGACCAGCTCTTGACCACCACAGACTTAGTCGTCTCATAGGTGAAGAACCCGGCGACCCAGCCGAACATGATGAGGTCAGATCTGTCCGTCAACAAGTCTACGATCAGCGTCCTGTTTGTGTCCGGGTAGGAGAAGGCCGCAACACGTGAGCTACAATACAGCCAAGCTTATCTTGTTCCCCTCAGCCTCTGAATGAACTTCAGTGCTTTCTGCTTCCAGCACTAAATGCAGGGATGAAAAAAGAGTAAGGCGGCTAAATGACCATTAACGCTCTTCTCTCTCCTCCCTCTTTCAGTTCATCCTCTCTTGTGTCTCTGGGGTCCGCTATGTTTCCTTAATGACGCGTTCATTTGCTAACCTCTCAAGCTCTTCTAAACAAAGTGTGAGATAGAGCATCACCACATCGGCCGAGCACTTCGGGCTGCTAAACTCAGACATTGATCTCGCAGCTCTATCCGGAAACATGCTGTTACTTAACAGCATAATAAATGGGCTAATTCACATATGAAAATGTTCAAATCTATTGAAATAAAAGGGGATTTGTTAATTTATTGTCATTACAGTCAGATGCAGATCACACACATACAGTACACTAGGATGAAATGTTATCTTTAGGCTTTCAGGATCATGGATTTAAAAAAGGACACCATTTCCGAATCCCACAAATTATTGGGCTGCATCCAGCAAAGAAAAGATCTAAGGAGATTTTAAATGACTGGAACTGGGTTAGAAAGCCTTCAACACATTATCGAAATCTGGAAGAATAGTGCTGAACTGTCACCTTTTGTGGAAGAAATGTGGTCGAAAAGATCACTTAAAGATCACTTGAAGATCACTTAAACACTTGGTGGAGTTGTGTGGTAAAAGAAGATCAAAAGTAAAAACCAAAGTTATGTTAAATAGTGAAAGTAAGAGCATTTCCATGCACACACACACACACACACAATGTGATGAGAACTCACAGGATTGGGACTAAACATCTGTGTGGCCATAAGAAAACCACTTTTTAGAAAGACTAATCTAAGCTTCAGTTTGGTCAAGAGTTTTGAGCAATGCAAAATGCTCCTGTGGTCTGATGAGTCCAGGTTGACCGTATCCCAGAGCGATGGGCGTGTCAGGGTAAGAAGGGAAGCGCATGGAGCGATGCACCCATCATGCATAGTGGCCACCTATACAAGCCTCTGGAGACAGTGTTGTGATGATCTGGGGTTACCTTAGTGGATCAGGTCTAGGCTCAGCAACGTTATGTGACAACAAATGAAGTCAGCTGACGACCTGAATGTACTAAATGACCAGGTTATCACATCTACTGGTTTTCTCATCCCTAATCGCATGGACCTACTGTATCCCAGGACTCAACTTGCGAAAGAGTGGTTCTGTGAGCATGAGGAATCATTTTCACACATGATGATGTGTGACTAAATGAAATCTTAGGATGTGCACTTTTTTTTATTTTGGTGCAGTTGAATTCTCTATTTAGAAGATTGTCCATTCATTTTCCATAACAGCAGCTCGTACAGATGTTCTGGCTGTTACACTGCATAAATGATATAAAAAGTATAATGGTGGATATGGTGACGCTTCCTGTCAGATGACGTTTGTGTAACATTTATGTAAGGAGTCTCCAGTGTCAGTAAATAACATTTAGTATGTTTTTCCACCACACTGAAAGAATTAACACTCAAGATAATTTCTGTGTTAATTCTAGGTTCCTATTTAAATACGAGTCGATTTGCAATATGTTAACTCCTGTGTACAAAACCTTAACTTTTTCCTCATGCAATATCACTTCTACTGAAACATTTCTTGAGACAACCATTTGATGGATTTGGCCTAAATTGGATCATAAGTTTGTTTGTTTGTGGACTCCAGCTCCAGTGCATCAAAAAACCTTCTAAAATTTAAAACCTAAAAACATTTCAAAGATTCACTTCAACTTTTCACTTATGATATTGTGAATAATATAATTTGTAATACAAATCACTATATTAACTGAGAAAATAATGCAAATTACAAGCACTTACACTAGACTTTGGGACTCCACTCTATGAGACAAACATTATTATATTAATATTGTATTAGTGCATTGTTGTATTGTGTTTATTGAATTTGAATGCATTTGCTACACTGTACTGTATAGTATTCTGATTTGTATTAGTATCATATTGCACTATTATATTCATTAAATCTGATTTCTTTCAGCAAAACAAATGCCTTAAGAAACGCATCATGCACGGTAGTATTGTATAAATGTATTGTACAGTACTATGAAAAATTCTAGAGCCACGTCTCATTTCTTTATATTAATTTACATTACATGATGTAGATTAAATTAAAGAAATGGGAACAAATGTGTTACTTTAACAAGCGGCAAAGTGCGTAAAGGTACTATTTAAAAAATGGGTTGTTTATGTAACAACCTCAGCAGCGACCTCATTTCCCCTCTCGTCTGTTCCAACCACTCAGCACTCAGCATCAGCAGTATAATAATCACTGGCTTAATCATCTGTCACCATCTGCACCTGTTTCATGCCATAAATTAGATGTTTATTTTAAGCTTGAATGATGAATATCTCACTGTGTGGCTTAACAAACAAAAAACCTTCCTCTGAAACTGCTCAGGTAGAGGGACTGGACTGACCACGAGAGCAGGACGTCGCCAAAAAATGAGGGACAAACAAATCCTTCAGGAAGCCTGGAGAACTATTCCTCAAGCCTATATTAAAAATACAAGAAAGACTCTTTTAAAGCAAAACATGAAGAAATCAGGTGTGGCTCAAGACCAGTCAAAAGTCTGGACACACTTTCTCCTTCAAATTCAATGTTTATTGTTTAGTAATATATTTTCTACATTCTAGAATAATACCGGATTTTTTCAAAACTGTGAAATAACACATACGGCATTAGGTACTTAAGTAACTACAACAGTCAGATGTTACTTTAAGACATGAAGGTCGGCTGTTCTGGAACAGTTCTTGCAAGAACAATATAAGTGCATTTGCAAAACCCATCAAGCACCATGATGAAACTGGCTCTCATGAAGATCTTCCCAGGAAAGCAAGCCCAAAACTTACTGTTCAAAGGAGATTCTTGCATATTTTTGGACACCTTTATCATTGTTGTACAATGTAGAAAGAAATAAAAATCAAAAAAGACCATGGAATTAGAAGGTGTGTCCAACCTTTTGACCTGTATGTGTACAGTATGTATGTATGTATATATAAAAACATCATGGTTCTGGTCAAACCATTCGTTCACTCATCTTGAGGAAGTGCTTTATCTTGGTCAGGCTCGCGGTGGATGTGAAACATACACTCAGGATGAGATATCAGTCCATCACATTGTCAGAAGCATGGATGTGCACATTAGACAATCACACCTAGGAATTTTCAGTTATATAGTATACTTTGCCACCGCATTAAATCTTAACACCCTGGAGAATACGTTCTATCCATCTGGGACGACCGTAATGTGCAACTTGTGTACTTACTGAGGAGGGGGAAAGGCACTTCCAGTTACACTGAAGTGGACCCATTATGTTTGCGGTTGTTTATTGAGTCAATTACATGTCAAAAAATGCTTTCAAGTTAGCAGACAAAGGGAGGGTGTTACTGAAAGAACGTAGCTTCCTGTACATTATAGGGCATATCTGGTGCCATGTGCACATTAGGGACAGTAGTACGGCGGCCCAAGTCAATGACATTCAACAGTGTCCACGAGACAAATGGATGTAAGGGCGAAGAGGGGGAGAAACATTAACATGCACTCGTCCCGTTAATGGCATTATTTTTGAAATCCCACACCATCAGAGCTGAAAACAGGCAAAGGGGTGGAACACTCCCTGGACGTCCTCCAGTTAGATCATGTTCTGCAGAAAGCCAAAGGAAATGGCTACATTTGTCTATTTTCATCATTCTAAGAAAGGGAAAAAAAAAAAAAACCACAGTCACATTTACAATCCCATTTCCCCGAGATATATTAAAGACCACACCGGCTAATTCGCCAGAGTATAGATTAAAAACCACACACTCTCTCTGATGAACTCCGTGCTGTTTGTCTATGAGGCAAGATTATTATTTGGTACACTGCGCAAGCTTTTATCTTTTATCAACTTTTACATCTCTCTCTTTCACACACACGCAAAGATACACTTAAACTTTTCGATCGCAAAACAAATTCCATAGACTCCCTCAGTACAGATTTATTTAATAATAATAAAAAAAAGATTCTGCCTATTTATTAGCTTGTTATTCTTGATCTTCTCATCAGCAAAACACATTAGTTCTAAGTTATTTATCATTTATAGATTATTTCAAGAGCCAAATTGTTTTTAAAGTATTGAAATTTGGAATGAACCCAACTGAAATTTAAGAGCCCAATTAATCCGGCTATTAACTCTAAGTACCCTGTAATAAAACAGAAATACTCTCAGTGCCAGTTTCAGCTCATGGTATGAACCACTGTCTGACATTTTAACCTTATTTTCTTGTTTTTGCTTGCTTTTAAACACTCCTACACTCCATTACTATCTATCTATCTATCTATCTATATGTAAATTTATATATAGTACTGGTTTATAGTAGTTTGAAGGTAAGAAGAACACAAAATCATAAGATACAGTATATAAGATATAACCACTTCATCAATCAGGGACCCTCTTTAGTCCAACTGGGGACCATGGAGGCCAATGGTGACCACTGTATTTATTCCCAGTTTGTACGACCATGGTAGGACCTCCGGTCAACATTCACAGTCTACAGGCAATTTGGGAACGGCAATCAGCGTGTCTTTGGACTGTGGGAGGAAACCCATCAATCCCGGCAAGAGCATGCAAACACCATGCACACAGACCCAACGTGGGAATCAAACCCAGGACTTGAAGGTGCAAGGTGACAGTGCTACACCCACCAATCAGTTCTAAGAATAACAATTCAATTTTATTTGTGTAGCGCTTTTAACAATTGTCATTGTCGCAAAGCAGCTTTACACAATCAAAAGAATAATTTAAGTTTATATGGAATGTGAATGTCTATGAATCAAAATGGTCACATAGTCCCTATAATAACACCACCGCCAAGGGAACTGAACATTGAGTAACAAATATATTGCACCCAAGAAATCCGAGCCACAGAGGCCCCACCCCACAACCCACAGCACAGCCACTAAAGGATCTGCTGCCAACGTCCTGGTGCCAGACACAACAGCACACCACCAGAGAAGCTTATTTTTTCATGCTCTGAGAAGCCAGAGCTGCCCTGCATGGTGGCACAATGGGAAAGTGGGAACCCAAAACCTAGGTGGTTTTAATGTTAATGTTGTTAATATATATGTTCCTGAAAAATTAGACTGTCTAATATGTTATGGTAGGAAAAGAGCCATTTTGTGTCTTAATGCCCAAACTTTCAGACATTTCTTGCAACTTCCTTTTTAAAGCTGTGCTGAAAGACTTTCCTATTCTTTCAACAATTCCACCCACGTTCTTCCGTTTCTTATTGTTTCTTTTTCCATTTTATGTAATTATCAGTTATTTACTTCCCTGGGCACTTACTTTATTTTTCTTGAATAATCAGAGCAAATCTGTATTATAGAATTATTTAATCGGCAGCAGGAGTTTTATCTAAACTTGGAAGCTCTTGTCTACATACAAATACAATAATGTCTTTCCACAGTGCTCTGAAAAGCACACACACGAAACACACGGCCATCCGTTCTTGGATAATCTTGACAGGTGCTCTCTAAGATAAATATTTACCTCGAAAGGTGCAGGATTATGAAGGGAAAAAAATATCTGGACAAACAAGTCCGATCCATGGAGGCTCCACCTCACAACTTAAAAGATCTGCTGCTTCTGGTGGTTTTAATGTTATGGCTGATTGGTGTATAACCAAAATGTTCTGAAACAACTAAACAGGACTAAACTCCACTGACAGTGTTGAAATATTCCATAGGATACTGTACTGTAATGTATATAGCATTTATTTGGAAGTTCAGTCATGAGGACCTGATGTACATCCATCGTGTTATAGGTCCCCATAAACCAATATAACAGAAAAATGTGTGTTATTTTGTCTGGATTTGTTTCTTTTCTCTTGCATCCTTTCCTCGAGTCCTTATTATGGGATGAATTTGGAGAAGTAAATAAAGAAATCAGAGGTACAGTACTTCAAGTAAAATAAGAAGCCAAAAATTATTACGATTACGTTGAACCCATTCACACTCTGAAATGTTCTTCTCCATAATGTTGAAGTCCATACATTTCCTGTGTTACATCAATTAAACAAAGTGCTGTTCACCATGGCCAACCCCGACCACCACTGCATGAGCTTTTCCCAAACAGAAGAGTGAGTTCAGTGGAAGACTTCTGCCGCAGAGCTGCATAACTGACAGATTGAGGGAATCTTTTGCTCCCCAGAGCCATTCGGCTTTTCAGCACATCTCCACAGGGACATGGGAGGGTGGATTGGGAGATCTAGGGTTGAGGATCTTCTGCTATATACATCACATACGCGCATAACTCGTTGCACTGCATTTCACTTAGAATTTTATGATTAAAAAAAAAAAGATTTTACTTTTTACTACATATTACTTATTATGACTTCTATCATTTTATAATTTATATTTTTGAGGTTTGGCATTGAATCTCTCACATTTACGTCATGTCTGCTGGTTTACTGTGTCCCTCTGTCTATCTATACATTAACCTATCTACATTATGTCCATAAAATGTCATTAAAATAAATACAGATTTATTTCAGCTTTTATTTATTATACAGTTCTACAATACATAATAAGCGTGTACGGCTCTTGAGGTCTTCAGTAAACGTCAATCTCTTTTACATCTTCATGAGAAATTTCATCACAAGTCCCGGTTTGACGTGTATTTGGGCCATAATGTAATGTGTTAGCTCACCCTCATTCATTAATTCTTTCAAAAATTATGTATATTTGCAAATAACCTTTTGGTGTTTGGAAACTGCTCAGAAGTAGAAAGCAGGTCTCTAATAATGAGACACTTTCTTTTTTTTTAAATCAGCTATAGGTGTATTCCCAATTCTTTTCTAATCATGAGTTAGATATTAAAATATTATGGGTGAAGTTTAGCAATATAAAATAAATGTTACTAAACAAATAATTTAAATTGGAATTAATTGATTGAGTCTGTCATTCATTTGGAAATTAATACAAATAAAGTTAATTATTTAATCACTATTTAAAAGTATAACTGTTTCATTTAGTTAATAACATTTATTTTTTAGTTACGCTCCATAGTAAAAAAAACAAAAAAACAATGTAAATTCTAGAATATTATAGACGCATTTCAAATACAAAAGTCAGTTTAGTGTGTATGAACTTGTAAACTCCTGGAATTTGATCAATTAAAGCTGCAAAAAAAAAATCTAATAGTTAAAAAAAAAAAAAAAAAAAAAAAACCGGATGAACAGACACCAGAAGATTGGAATACCAACCTGAGATTAATTAACTTTATCCTGGGTGTGTATAAACTGCTTCTTATTGGGATTTTCACACGTCAGCTCATCTAACACACACGCAAAGTTTCTTACAAAACATTTATTGATATTGCGACAAAACGTAACATCCATATATTCAAATCAAACTGCAGTACAGGTTCTTGTAAAAGTGTAGGGAAACAAAAACACAAGATGATAACGCTAATGATCCCTGATTTTTTTTTTTCTTCTTTTAATCAAAGTTTCTACAAATAGGAGAAGAGATAGTAAAGAGCTCTAGTTGCATTGTTGCCATCAGAAACCAAACTCCGGCATAAATGAAAGTCAATAACAAACAGTCCCCGCCTCTCCATGGTCTCCGGTCGCCGTATAGGGAATCTACACCAGTGCTTGAGGAGGCAGAAGAAAAAAAAATTGGTCCAAAGATCTGTCAGTGTGTGTACATGTGTGTTTTATGGGTGACTGCGATGCCTGAGAGGATATTTAGGAAAAAAATAAAATAGAAAATGTCCTAAAAATAACAGTGGTGGTCTGAAACATTGCTGACACTCAGCATGCGAGACTGCACCGTTTTCCCTGAACGTGAAAAGAAATAAAGGAAATCCTGTGACTTTAATTTAGAAATAGGAAACAAAAATATCGATGATGTCTCTGTAAAAGCAATGAGTCTCACAAAACCTTTTTTTTTGTGTGTGTGTGTGTGTAAACATTTGTTTCTAATGCTTGTCCCAGACTCTAAAAGCTTGCTAGCTAACGTATGGATTATTGCGTTAGCTGTAAATATGTGGCCCAATAATCTAGATTGTGTTTTAGCCAATTATGATTTTGTTTCTCGGCAACGCTTGCTCGATAACGTTCAGTGAAAACACGGTGTATAGTTTGGTAGTTTATCCTGAGCGGCAGGTCACGTTTCCCAGAACCCCAGCGGACATGTGCGCCTTCAGTCAGAGCCGGACTCCTCCTCCTCCGAGCTGGGTGGTGTAGAGGCGACTTCCTCCTCATCGTCATCATCTTCATCAGCCTGACAATCAAAGATAACACATTACTTTATATTTTATAACTGATTAACTGTACTGTATAAGTGATTATAGGAGATAGTGTTACCTTGCGCTTTTTACTTTTGCCGCGATCGGAGTCGGATGAACTCTCCTCGCTGGAAATGAACTCTTTGCTCTTAAAACTCTCGTTTCCACCTCTGTCTCGCTCCTTGTCTCCTACGCTCTTCCTTTTCTTCTCGTCTGCTTTCCCAACTTTCTTCTTCTTTTCTCTGTCGTACAGCAGAGTAAACAAGGCGGGGTTAAATCTTACCTTTTGATGAAATGTCATTACTGATAAACATACATACATAAACATACTAATGGGTAAATAACTTTTGCATGGTGACGCCAAATCTTTTTTTTAAATCAGATTTTATGGAATTGTTGTCTTTAAAGCAGGAGCTTGTGTATGTGTGTGTTGGCTCACTTGACAGCAGATGATGAAGCTCCTCCGCCGCTTTCTTTATATTCCTTCATCGCTCTGTCGTATTGCCGTTTAGCTTCTTCCGCCTTCTTATCCCACTCCTACACAGAGAGAGAGAGAGAGAGAGAGAGAGAGAGAGAAAGCGCTTAGGGTCAGTAAAGTTCTCCCTCTGTGTCTTTTGTTTATGTGAAGCTTGAACGCTGAGACTGAAGTGTTTTTAGGGAGGTGCGTTATAGCTTTGTAGTGTACTTTAATTATAATTATTCATTAGGGTCATATAAAAGGATTTACTCCTTCCTGATTGTAAATGATGCCGTGATGCTGCTGTGACCAACCTCTTTGCGGCTTTTGTCGATCTGCTTCCACATCTCTCCGGCTTTCTTGGAGATCTCCGTGACTGAGATTCCCGGGTTCTCGGACTTGATTCGTTCCCTGTTGGCGTTCAACCACAGCATGTAGGCGCTCATGGGCCTCTTAGGAGCTCCGGCATCCTTCACCTTTTTCTGTCAGTGAAAGAGAGGGACGGTTATAGTGCTGTTAGTGTGCTATAGTACTCAGATTTAGGTTTAAGAATTTGGCTATAAAGAAAGTAAGTTTCAGGACAACGCCATCTGCTGGACGAGTCATTACACGAGTCAGAGTAGCTACAGGAACAATAATGACGCTTGGATGTGGGTGGGAAATATTAGGCAGGAAATTATCCTGTTGATGTGCTGGAAGCAGAAAATTAATAATTGGGCAAACGTAAGGGTTTAAGTGACCGTGACGAGGTCCAAATCATGACGCATGGACAACTGGATCAGAACAACCCCAAAAAGGCAGCTACTGTGGGTTCTTCTAGGACCAACCATATAAAGGATGGGAATCTACATTCACCCTCGTGATATTACGATACGTCTGTGGTGATACGAATAGAATCGCAATTTTAATCAAACCAGCACCTAGGTACAAGAGTTTAGCATTTAACTGAGCATCACGCATCTCTCATCCACCATAATTATTATTTCCTAACAAACTTATCAAATAATTCACTCCTGCCACACACAGAGGATGAAATTCATGAATAGTTCAGAGCACTACCTGGAGGATTATCAAGAAACGGTGAGGCTCTCCCGCCTCAAAACCCGACTTTACAGCGAGTGTGCGGTTTGAGTGGCTGCGAGCACTAACCAATCAGCTCTCTCTAGACCTCCGGCTGCAAGAGGTTAGAGCATCACCCTGGAATCAAACTGGCAATCTCTGGATGATAGGGCAAGCGCTTTACCACTGCGCCACTCGGTGGCCAGACCCGTGAGTGATTTTTGATAATGTAATGTAAAAGTGCGTTTATTGTGCCAGTCGGAAGTTTCTGCGCTCAGTACAGAATCGTTTATATACGAGACTGATATCACTGATCACGGCCAATCACACTGAAAACCAGCAAATTCTGGTCACTGATCAATCGCTTCATCTGGATTTAAAATGTAAAAATTCCTAATATATTTTTAAAAAGTCAATGTGATGATACGTGACTCACCACACAAAATAATCGTGATTCATGACTGAATGAAAGGGAAAAAATAAAAATTTAACACACACACGTACAGATACACACAGAGACAGATGACGGCTGTGCTCTCTGTCTGCAGCAGTACTAAATATTTTATCATTTGGATTCACACACGTAAATACTACACTAAACTTCAAATCTAATGTTAAACAAATTTGACTGTGCTAATATAAACAGCACAGCAGTCAGGTTCTGGACTCTGGAACACACACACAATCATCAGTGCATCACTAGTACGGCACATTTCACAACACACCAGGAAGTAATTATGCTGCACACATGGATCGTATTAATTACATTTTTATTTATACCCTCGGACACATGCGGGGTCGTGTGCCCAACAGGGGAGGGGGGAAATTTTTTTTTTATAAAAAATAAACCAGAATGGACCTTTTTTTCGGCTCTGTGGGAATCTGGTGTCTGTGCATCATCAACGCGAGGCAGAGAAATGACTAGAACACGCACACAGTGTACGTTAAACGGGAACAGATTCAAATCCTTTTCTTTTCACCGAGGGCTCAGTGGTCGGACCACCGTGTCTAATCACAGTCGAATGATCATCAACACTACGATCGTGTACAGAGGAGGACAAAATTGTGGGGGAAGAAAAAATAAAATGAGCATTTAAGCTCAGGGCACGTTCACCTCTTTGCGTGGTTTTCTCTCCTTCTTCTCCTTCACCGGTTTCTTGGGCTTCTTTTCCACTTTCTTCTTCTTCCCTTCACCCTCGCTATCATCGGCATCATCATCATCTCCTTCCTCGCTGTCGCTCGCCGAGGCGTTACTGTCATATCTGTCGGAGCACGTACGCACACACGAAAGAAAAGAAGAAATGTGAATATTTACTAAAATAGTCACGATCAAAAAAATAAAAGAAATATAGCTCACTCTTCTGCGACATCGTCGTCTTCCTCGCCAGGATTGAAGGACTCGTCTGCAGAAATATTATATATTAGTTACACAGCGTGTCCTGCTGAAAAGCACGCCATTTAGATGTTACACGGCGGTCGCACCACTCACCGCTGTCTCCCTCGGACTCGTCTCCCTCCTCTCTGATTTTACCCTCCTGCTTCATCCTCTCCAGATAGGCATCGTGCTCATCCTCGTCGGAGTCGCTGTAGCCGCCGGTCGCCTTGATGTCCTACAGAAGAAAAATAAATAAATAAAATACTATAACCTCAAAGACTGCACTACACTGTCCTGTCCAGGAGAAGGCGATAAAGAATTACATCCATTTAAAATAAAATAAAAATAATAATCCAACCCCTGAGGTGGTCAGATGGTTATGTTCAGTTTTTATTGTGTGTAATGAGGCCGGGTCACGCACGCACTCCATCTACTTTACCTCCTTCAAGCCTCTGTTCTTGATGCTGAGCTTCTTGGCGTTAACAAAGTCGAACAACTTGCCGTATTCCTCTCTACAAGACGGAGAAACGACACAGACGGGGTTGCGAAAATTATTGCATGTAGACACCCGGCAGTGCCGTCGCTGTGGAGGGAATTCTGGGTAGCGTACCTCTCGATGCTGCTGAAGGTGTACTGGTTGCCCTGCTTGGTCTCGATCTCGAAGTCGAAGGAGCGCGTCGTGGTGGTGCCTCGGGCGAAGTTCACGCAGGAGATCTCCTCGAAGCGCAGGTGCACCGGGGGCTTGTGGACGTAAATGAAGCCCCTCTCCAGAGGGTACAGCAGCCCTGAGGTGGCCTTGTACGAGCACGTGATGCACTGAGCGCCTGAATGACTGCGCGGACACAGACGGAGGGGGAAAAAAAAAAAAAAAAGGCATTCGACAAAGTGACAGAGTTTGGTGTTTCAGTTGATCAGCTTCAGGGACATTTTGCGCATAATGGAGTTGGGGGAGGGGCTTATGGTGGAAGGCTGTGTTTACATTACAAGCTTTCACATTCTATTGTTTTTTTTGGTCGGGTCAGATTTGCAGGTCATGACTGTTTCATTATACGACATTATATTAAACCCTATGGATTAAGAACGGGATGTTACTGTTGGAAGGCCATATGTATATGAAGGCAGGCGAGCGAATACTTTAGGCCATATAGTGTACTGTACATCACATGAATTCTGAACTGACCGTTCTCATTCAAGTCACATGACCATGTATTGGATATGCATCCAATCTAGTAACATATACAAAAGTGACTCGGATCAGATTTGTGTTTTCAGACAGACAATTAAAAAAAAGATCAAAAAAAGGGTCAAAGAAATCGGATTCGAGTCACTTCGGGCTGATGATTTTTTCCCCCCTACACTTAAGGCTTTAATTGTTGGATTCAAAGCAGCTTTAAAATGTTTTTCAGGCAGATTTTTCCTAAAAATAGAAATCCCAGCACACAGCTGACCGAATAAAACCCAACATCAATTATTTACCCACTTCCTAAAAGATCACAAGTGAAGCCATTAAGAGGAGAAAAATAAATAAATAAATAAAATAGGCATCTGCTCGTATCGAGAGACCCACAGCTAATGGGTTTCTAACCAGTCTGTGACATGTGCGAGTGTGGGACTGGAGGCATGCGTGGTCTCACCCCTGAAAATTTCCAGGCACTGTGATCTTTCTGTTGACCAGGGCCTTCATGACCCTGCTGACCATCTCGTACAGAGAGCCGGACATGTGCTTGTTCAGCTTCCCTTCAAAGCGCCTCTCCACCTCCTCCCTGAGAGAGAGAGCGAGACAGCGATGGAGAGAGAGAGGTTAAAAAGAAACAAATGTGGTTAAAGAGCCTGATGGAGCTTCTCAGTATAGCTGACAAAATCATTTTAACTGTAACCAGGGGGCCTTCCCCCACCCACAGAGAGACAGACACACACACACAAAAAAAAAAAGGCCAAGAAAGAGGCCAAGCTACTCACTCGCTCATGCTGAGTGTGAGGTTAACGTCTTCATCTTTGGAGAAGAGGAGGATTAGGAAATGATAGCGTGTCTGGCCCTGTTTAATGGGTGGATCCAAGCTGATCTGAAAGAGTGAGGATGAAAGAGACACGACGCAGTCAGGAACAACGTTTGCGGGTTTGATCACGGAAAGCAAGGAAGAGACGTACATGTGGCGCTGTTCTGTATCATTTACAGAAAAAAAAGGAAAAAAAGGAAAATGACAATAATAATAATAATCAGGTTAACGCATATGTATTTAACAAATGTTCAACATGACTATTTTATTCACAACTGTTTAGAGGTGAAATAGCCAATATTTTAAGCTCGTTCTTAAAATATTGTGAAATAAAATAACGTGAAAAATTACATACAAATAATAAAATAATAATAACAACAAAATAGTTCAACAAAAAAAACTGTCAAGAAAATTTGCCTTCTGGTCAAGACAATTTGTTAATTAACACGTTAATTAACCTCTTGTCAGTCTTCTATCTAAATGTATTTAAACCACTATGTTTTTGTGGGCGGGACTTTCTGTACAGGGTGAAAATGGGGGCATCATTACACAGTGAGGGGGGAAAAACCCTTTGAAGTCTTCTTTTAAAAACTTAATCAGTTTATTCATCAGAAATCTTTTCCCCTTACTTAATGCATCTTTAACCAACATGTGTCACATTAATTTTTTCCTAAATGCACTTGATTCAAATATACACTTACTGACCACTTCATTAGGTACAGCAGCAGAGGACCACACTGGGTGTCAGTCCGAAATCAAATCAGCAAACTGTGACGCTCTCATGAAAACTTGGATCAGGATTTCTAAGGAAATCTTCCATCATCTTGTTGTATTGATTTCACAAAGATTTAAGCCAGTAAGGCAAAAGTGGCCAGTACTAGCAAGATGTACCTAATGAAGTGGCCGGTTGATGCTTTAGTGTTTGGTGAAGGAAATGCGTCCCCTGAAACACCACATCTAACCAGAAAAAGTCTACACCAAGTGAGGTGAGACCAGAGTCGTGTTTACTGTCCCCTGAGCTCGGCAGCTGTTTCCACTTAGTGCCAGCAGGGGGCAGCAATACCACAAAGACATGCTGACAAGCTCAGTGCTGATTTCTATACAGCATTTCATGAGGATAAAACTCACCACAAAGAACATCTGCCTCTGGTCTTTGTGTGGCAGCAGGAAGAGACGCAGGACAGTAGTGTAGGGGATCTTATAGTCAAACGTCTTACCGTGCAGGTGTAGGAACGAGGGATAGATACGGATATCGTACCTGGATGAAAAAGTGGGAGGGAGACAAACATACCAGTAAGAATAAAGAGCTAGTAGATTATAGTTATGTTCAGTTTCTACAAGAAAATTATAATGATGGACATTACAAGTGTTTATGTTGTGCAAGGAAACAGTCAAAGACATGCTTGAAAAGCAGAGGTCATGACATGGTTATAATGCCAAATGTGTGTGTGTGGCATTTTTTTTTTTTTTTTTTTTTTTTTTACCTTCCTCTGGGTGTAAGGCACTGCAGTTCTTTGAAGATACACACAGCATCTCCAGTAGCCTGAATAACATCTGCTTGAGAGAGAATATTCTGGGAAAAGACCTGGATGAGGTAGAGAAAGAAAGAGATCCTTTAACTTCACTCCAAATGAGGATTTATTTATCTGAGCCGTGTCTCATGGCCTCTTTTAAAGAGTTAATTTCAAGATAAATGCTCATTGGATTCGAGATGGGATTTCTTTGCACTTCAAGAAAAACTGCTGATTTTAAAGCTTTTATTATTAGCTCAAGATTTACAAAATGTGTAACGCAGCCACTTCCTGTCAAAGACTTCCTGTTTTTTTTTTACGTTTCAAACCATAAAACATCACAAATATTGCTTCATCATATTAAAGATGTACTGCCAGCCGTCTGCCTGCGCACCTCTACAGGGTCCGTGCCGTCGTCTCCGGTGCTGGGCGGGACGTAAAAGCGGACCTCCATGAGCGACACTTCCGCGTCGTCGTTCTGATGGAACTCCACCGTGACCTCGTTCTTTCCCGTGGTGCATTGGGACACGCTGGCCAGGGGGATCTCGAACGCCGGGCTTTCGTTAATGTCGAACGAGAGCAACGGCCCTGGATGGATAATGCAGAGAAATGACGGGCATTATATATTTAAAAAAAATAATTAATAAAAATTTTAAAAACACACACGCATCACAATCGACAATGTGTTTGTGCGTGACCCTTTCGCGTTCAGATTGGGTGGTATTCTAATTGTCGCGTTCGAGTCTGAGGCAGCTGTGAGACGCTAAACATGTGGCTGCAATACTACAACAATTTTCTAATAAGAAATGAGCACCCTGCTGTCTGGACCTCCACGAGTTCTCCAGTCACATCCCAAGCTCAGTGGTTAAAGGCTTGTTTTGTTCTTGAAAGCCTGGTAGGCTGATTGATATTCATTACTTTCCAGGTCAAAGACAAACTATTTGGTACTTCCACGTCCAGGCTTGTTCTTTATAACATCAGTCATTTGATTTATGACGACGTGCACCAACTAGCCAACGTCAGTGGAAGGATGGTTTTGTTTCGCGTCAGAAAAGCACTTCGGTCTAATTCCTTAAAAATTAATGGTGTATGATTGAACAGCGATATCGAGTGCTGGTTTCTCTCTTTATTGTTAAGTGTTTAAATTTTACAAACTCTCCTGTAATCAGGGTTTTATTTTGGGCATCAAGTTTCTGGATTTTATTCATCAATAAAAATAAATCAGTTATGAAAAGGTGGAATATGACAATATTAGCCAAGTTAATTAATTGAGTAGAATTAGTTAAGTCATTTTAATTAAATTGAGATTTAATTTAATTTCATGGTGTATTTTTTTTTATTGCTGATTAAATGTCTTATTTGTTTCATATTCACTATTCTGACATACACCATGAAGTAATTCAATCTCTCAGTCGCCCATCAAACTCGTGGGCGGGCCCTAATGCTGAAACCTAACATCTGATTAGTTACAGTGCACACACTAAGTGTCAACAGGTTTCAGCGTTAGAACTATAAGATGTAGTTTCCAACACTGGTTATCATCAGAGATTTTCCCCAAACCTTCACTAAAAATAAATAAAAAAAATTACACAGCACGAGGCTGTAGCTAGCAGCTATCTACAGAACAGTGCAAAAGTCTGGAGCACCTCTCCTCTTGCTTCCAAAGAGCCAGACTTTGTGCTTTGTTTTTTAAACATATTCTTAAGAAATAGTTCTCCAAGCATAAGCTGCCAGTCACTGTAAAAACATTTGTTCCAATTACAGTACTGTAGTATATTAATCCATTTATTTCATTCAATTTTATATAAAGAAATGCGGGGGCTCAAGACTTTTGCACAGTACAACTGGTAGCAGTCCAAAACAACCTATTCGAACAGGTCGGCATTAGAGCCCGCCCACTGAGTTTGATGGGTGAATGACAGATTTCATAGTGCATGTTAGACAAGGCGGTTAATTTAAAAAAAAATTTTTTTTTATCAATTATTTAATGGAACACTTAACTAATAATTTTAAATGTAATAGTTTATGTAAGAGCCATATTGTATCAGTTATGAATTTGTTGTTGTGTTTATTTGTTTTATTTAAATTTATTCTATCTTATT
>JAQMYL010000002.1:6612507-6622291 GCA_030014365.1 Clarias pachynema | reverse complement strand
ATAATTCCATTTTGCGGGAGTCCCGCGATTAATTTTATTCTCCCGCATCCCGCACATACATGAGGACCTTCCCGCCCACACCCGCATTCAGCTATCAAATCTTGTCCCGCGCCGCACTCCATGCGCTGGGTCCCGCGTCCTAAGTATGAGTGCAGGTCTCTAGTCAGAAGCTCATTTGTGAGGTCAGACACTGATGATGGATGAGAAGGCCTGGCGCACAGTCCGCTCTACTTCATCACAAAGATGTTCTGTTGTGTTCCCACAAAGTTGGGAGCATGAAATTATACAAAATGTCTTTTTATACTGAAGCATTAAGAGTTCCTTTCACTGGAACTAAGGGGCTGAGCTCAGTTCCTGAAAAACAACCCCAGATCATAATCCAGGTCCTCCACCAAACATTACATTTGGCACAATGCAGTCAGACAAGTACTATTCTCCTAGCAACTGCCAAACCCAGATTCATCCATCGGATTGCCAGACAGAAAAGCATGATTCGTCACTCTGGAGAACATGTCTCCTCTTCTCTACAGTCCAGTGGCGGCATGCTTTTCTTGAGCTAATCTGAAGGCCACATGAAGTCTGAAGGTCTGTAGCTATTGACTCTGCAGAACGTTGGTGACCTCTGTTCACTATACGTTGCACAGAGTATTATATAATAATAATTCGTTCCAGAAGCGGACTCGTATTCCAAAACACTCGTAAACCGAAACAAATTTTCCCAAAAGAAATGATGAAAACTCAAATTATTCATTCCACAGCCCAAAAAAATAAATACATAAATATAATTAACACAAAATATAAAGTAAACATAAAACAAATTAACCTGCACTTATAATAATTTAGCATTTAGCATTCAGGATTTTTTTTAACATGTAGTGAAAATCTATTGATTCATGCTATGCTAACATTTTTTGACAAGGCAGCATAAGTTGACAGAACAGCAGCATTCTGAAAAGTTGAGGTTTTTCATCTCCATTTAAAATAACAAAATTGAGTATACATAAGACGAAAGAGAGTCAGAAATACACCGAAGCCTAGTATGAAAAACGGCATTGTCTGCATTCAATCATCTGCCTAAACCTTGGACAATGGCCTTTTCTTTGAACATTTGCATCATGACATTCTCACTGCACAGGGGACATAATGTACAACGTTGCTATGACAATAATATCAAACCGGGAACCTATCACGTTTAGCCTTAATCTCGGGCCAGGATAGTTAACCATTTACAAATAGACTACGCAGCTAACAGTTTATTGATGAGTATTACATGTTTTTATTTCAAAGTAGGAAACACACACTTTATTACATTGTATTATTGTTTTCCTAATTTGAGGTTTGGTTCTGGTCCGGATTAACTTGCAGTGAGGTTCGTGTGGACTTGAAACCCTGGCTCACGCCATTAAAAGTATGATGTTTTATCTGCCTTGATTATTTTACATAATGCGGTATATACTAAAAGAACGTCATTCTGATGCTAATGATGTAAATGACACACCAAAGTGTGTGTGGAATAGATTTAAGAGTAAATGGCTGCTCAGTGTTTGACTGCAAGAGGAACAACACAGGCATCTTCATCTCATCATACATGTTAACGTTACAAAACTCCTTTTTAAATCTTCATCATTAGATTCTTCTCCAATTTTAATAAGGATGTACTGTGTCAGGGGTTTATCAGGTAAGTTTTAACACAAAACGTTTGGCACTCTGACCCAGCTCTCCTCCTGACTGCGCCAAAAAACACTTTAGCACTGAAGGGTTCCTGAGGTTATATTCTCAGCGAGTGGGTCAGTCATGCAGGCAAAGCTGTTCCTAGGACTATGGGACAAAATCACAACCCTCCACACACACACACACACACACACACACACACACACATATATGCATATTCAGGAGGTGGCTGACCATATCTCAGAAACCTTATGGCCTAGAAACAAGTTGTTTTCACTGTTTGCTCAGGAATACTGAAAGCTTCACAATTTCTTCGGAAACTGTAATTATTTCATTTTTAGTAAAAAAAAATAAATAATAATAATAATAATAATAATAATTATGATAATACATGATGTCTCACTTTTGAACTGATGTACATTTATTAAAGGTGAATTTAAATGAATTAATTAGTTTGTGTGCTGGTGATTGCTGTTTAAGATAATGATGATCTTTAATAGTTAAGTGTAATTAACTGAATTTAATTGAATGTAATAACAGTGCTGGTCTGGAGCAAAGGTTATTAAATGACAGGCAGTCATTTTGCACACACACACATACACACACACACACACACACACTATAAGTTGTCTTGTTTGCTCAGATTCCATCAGCGTTATTTTTAAGTTGCTGACTCTGGGAGAAAATCTCCAGTTCTCTTTCTTTATCACAGCACTGATCATGTTTCTAGTGGAGACGCGTGTGTGTGTGCCCGTTTACACTCAGCGAGTTATTCTGCAGGCGTATGCGGCGAAAGTGTCAGGACTGTAACTGTAAGCTTTCTATTATGTGACTGACTTAAACAATGCAAATCTACCTCGCTGCTTCAAGGGCAAGAAGACAAAAGACCTGCATGTTGTCACGACACGATCCAAGCAGCTCACGTGTGTTCCAGTCATTCGTGTGAGGAAAAAATAAACCTTTTGGTTCTTAAAGAGTCCACAGCACAGCTTCTTCGCACGTACAGTACACACAAACCCACACAAAATACTTTAACAATAAAGTCACTACATAATTAGAAAAACTCAAAATATTACACCTTTTCTCTGTGAATATTATGTCTTCCTATCAGACTTTAGAGATCGAATGTAGTGCAGTTGCTGAAGTGTTTGGAGTGTGTATGTGGGTGTTTGGTCAGGAGGGGGACATCATAAAGATTTCTGTCCTCCTACAGCACTGTCTGCTGTTTTCAGAAGGAGTTGATTAGTTCTGTAAACCTGCACCTCCTACTAGTTGTCGTGTGTCGAGTTTTCAGTTTTGTTAAGGCGCAGTGGCGTTGTTCTTAAGCATCTCGGGAGAAATGAGTGCAGCTAACACGGCCTGTCGTTTTCTTCAACGCTATTCCAGTCTCAGGAACATGACTCCAGAGTCATGACATGCACTGTAAAACGCTCATACATGCAGGACAGATAAAAAAAACAAAAGCAATTTTCCTTAAATAATGAATCTCAAACTTTTTTTGTACTGTTTTAAATAAGCGCAGATTTCTTTCACATGGCAAAAATGTATATTTAAAAATGTATGGCTTTAGCAGTTTGTCCCTAGTGAGCAGGCCAGTGGTGAGGGTGGTGAAGGAAAACTCCCTGAGATAATATGTGGAAGAAACATTAAAAGGAACTTTATGAGGAACCAGAGTCAAATGATCCCATCCTCAACTGTGTCATATCTCATAAATGAGATTATAATTAAATCCATCCAGGAAATGTGTTTCGGTGACTAAATCCAGAAGCACTAGAGATGGTTTAAGTGAGAGACATGTATGAGAGAAGCGTGAGCCTCTCTCCCAGCACAAGCGTTCAGTTAGAAAGGTGTCTGTGCGAAGGTTTACAGGTTAATGGCCTTGTGTGAACTGTTTGGGTGATGTATTAGCTGAGACGTAGCCATATTCCCCAGAATCAGAATTTTACACACGACTAATAACCCAGCCAATAATGTGGAATTATTGTACCACAAAAGTAAAACACACGAGATTTATTGCCCCAGCACTGTTTATTGTCCTGTAGCTCCCTTCATTGTGCTTCACTCTACCTCTGGTATTTCTGGGCTCCACACAGCACTCCCTTTTTAAATAAGTGTGGTTATTGGCAAAGAGTTGATTTTTATTTCCTCTGGCTAGAGTACAGAGAGAATTAATTTGGATGTGACAGCTGTGAGTCTCGGGTAGGCTGTCCATTCAGTTCGATTTTGGGCAATGAGTTTTTTTATTTTATTTGATTCAGTAGCAAAATTCTTTATTTTCAGTAGCAGAGTGGTGTGTTCTTTACTGTAGGGAAGTACAGTGTTTGCTTTCTTTCATTGCTGGATTATTTTCTTAACCAACCCTGCTCTTTAATGAGTATGATGGAAGGTGGAGCTGTGGCTAATCACACATTTGTCAGAGCTTTATCTGTGTCACTCAGCCATGTGATTGCATTTAATTATGTCTACAGTATATGGGCCGTTCCCTTTATGAGCTGACATATTTTTAAGGGGTAAATTTGTTCAAGTTGCCCTAAAGGCGTTCTCTTTGCCTGCAATCTCCATCTTTTTCTCATCATTGCTTTCTTGTCTTTCTGTTTTTGCAGGATTTGTAGAGATTCTGGCCATCTGCATGTAAATAAACGGTTGAACTACTAGTTAAACTACTGAAAGGTTGTAAAAATGAGGCCGTACCAGCTGCTGTAAAAAGATTAAGAAGGACGAACTGAGAAACACAGTTTCACACAGTGAACGGGCTGCTCTTTGGAAAAACACAGGAGGATTATTCCTTAAAAGTCAAGCAGCACAAATCTGTGCGGCAACACAGCACTGGACCGATTTAAAAAACAACCGCTTGAAGTTCTGTCTGTGAGTTTGGGACAGGAGACATTTCAGACACTGTACATTTGTGGTTTCTGATGTAGAACCAAAGTCATCATTACTTTTAAAACGTGTAAATTGTACTGGTCAATTGTACATTTAGAGCTCATTGAGCTGAACAACTTTCGCACTGCATGTCCTGGGCTCAACTCAACAGGAAGTCAGTTTTTTGGGTCGTTTGCAAAGCGCACCCGATGGATTTTGATATACTCCTTCTAGGGAATTTATACGATCGCCACCAAACCGGGCTGATGTGACCTGAAGACATTGAGGATGCAAAATTGTAGAGGGATTTTTGATATCTCAAACAGGATAGCCGTGACGATGCCCTAAACTTTAAGTGGTTAATAACTTTCTGTGTGGCATTATATTAAGTGACATTATATTCAGGGACGCTTTCAGTGACATCACATTGAGGAACATCATAGTGTGATGCTTTTTTTCCAGCATCTGCAGCCTATTCTACACATGTACACATCACAAATGTTAACACACACACGCACGCACACATACACACACGTGCATGCACGCACACACGCATAAACACATACATACACACATCACAAATGTTAACACTCTCACACACATGCATACACGCACAAACACACTCATACGCACACATGCACAAATACACTCATGTATCACATACAGTACACACACACACATCACAAATGTTAACATCTCTCTTACACACCACACATGAACGCGCTCAAACATTCACTCGTCACACTCACACTGACACTCAGGTAACGAACACACGCACAAACACACTCATAGCTGACACACATCACACACATATTAACACACACATCACAAATGTTAACTCAGAACTCAGAAAACTTTATTGATCCCGCAGGAAATTGCTTATAAGTGTCTGAGTCAACAGTGACAGGAGGAGAGGAGGTGGAGGCTCTGGTTGGTATGATGGTGGGAGAGGGAGAGGAAGAGAGGTCGGACAAAGTGCTGCAGTTTGGCATGACACTGGTGGAGGGAGCAGGTGCACTAGGTGCAATAAGGGCTGTGCTGGAGCTGGAGAAGCTGGAGAGAGGCCTGCTGTCGAACCTATTAAAGAACAGGTTAAACTGATTGGCCCTCTCCACATCACCATCAGTCCTAAGGCTGCTGGTCTTGAAGCCGGTGATGTTCTTCATGCCTCTCCACACATACCTGCTGTTGTTCTATTTTAAAATGTAAAAATTGCAAAAACTTTGAGAAAGCTATCTTTATTTTAATTTGCTTAAATTATTGTTTTACTGTATATGCAATATTTACTAACCATGGTGGCTCTCTTGCTTTTTAATTTTATATATAGTCTTATTTGTGTATTGTTCTTCCTATTATTTATGTACAGTATTATTAATGAATCGCCAGATCGATAAACAGGTTCTATTGTAAGAAAATGAGACTTCAGAGAGTTTAGTGTGTATCATGTGATTTAATTTAGTCTGTTCTTTATCGTACAGTCTGTAAATACATTATAGTCTATTATCCACAAGGGGTGCTTAAGTCAAACCATGACTTTTGATTGTCACAGAATAACAGCACACAGTTATGAGAGTAAAAAATATCTTAATTTCTCTATATAATCTAATAATGCAGTTTTCCAGCGTTTCACTAGTACATCATGGAGGTAGAAAGTTTTCTCAGTACACCGAAGACATGATTAGACTGATTGTTTCTGAAACACTGGCCTCCCAGGAACTCCTTTAATGGCCCAAAGAATAACTTGAAACAAGGTCAGGACTATACGGGGGATGTGGCAATAACTCCCAGCTGAGTTCCTGTAACGTGCAAGTGTTGTTTGTGAAGGATTGTGTGTACAGTTCCCACAGACAAATGCATCTCTTCTGCAGGTTGGCGAGAAGTTACCTCTTGATTTTCGAGGACCAGGCATTCCACTCAAGGTTCCACTTGCTGAATGTTCATGGGAACGACTGCTGTGGGCACAGAGGCGCCTCGGCATGAATCGTCATTCGCAGCCTTCTTTATTCGGTTCACAATTTTGCTTTCATTTTTTTTTTCGTAATTTCGTTTATATTTCTTAAAATGTTTTATTTTTATCAGATCCCCTACTTCCCCCAAAAGGCTCAGCTTTGCCAGGCCACAGTTGTAAATAAGAAACCTGTTCTTAATCGTTCTTGCCTGGTTAAATAAAGGTAAATAAAAATAAAATAAAAAACAAATATGAAATTATTTTGGGTTTCTTAAATCAATGCAGGGTCCAAATAGTCATAAAGCAGACTTAATGGGCACACTTAGTGGCATCAGTTTCACCTTTATCAGATGTTCTTGGTACCCATTAACAAGCTTCTGGCAGAATTCTGGTTGGATATCTGGTCCCTCTTCATGGCAGAATTCGGAGTGTTTAATTAAATTGGTTGGTTTCCACACATTTTTAATAAGGTTGAAGTTCCAAAAGCTTGGCCTGCTTTTTATATTCATACCCCCATCCAATTTTGATGCATGGTAGACTCATTGTCCAACTTTGAATTGTTGGTGGCTTGAGGTTATGCTGTTCTAATCCTCCTTCTGCATTATTCCATCCCCTTTATGCAAAGCAAAAGTTCCAGGGCAACTAAACACCCCCAAAGTGCAATGCTACCACTACCATGATTAACATCTGGTACAGTGTTCTTAGAGTTGATCACCTTACTTTTACTCCTCCAAGCATACCTCTGGTCAATACTTTCTTCCAGAAGGCATTTCTTTGTCCATGTGGTCAGCTGCAAACTTCAGGTGAGCTTGAAGATATTGATTTTGGAGCTGGGGCTTCTTTCTTGGACACCAGCTTTCAGTCCATGGCGATGTAAAACCCGAATGACTATAGAGAGTGACACTGGTGGCCCTGAATATTCACTGCATCCATTTAAAGTGGGCCTACTGAGTTACCGTAGCTCTCTGGTGTTTGAATTAAAGACTGTAAGATTAAAATATTATATGAATGAGTAGATGTACCGGGAAAAAAAATTGAATTAATATACTATATTCCAAACGAAATTCCTCTTGGTGATACCCAATGGAGGGAGGGACAGGTTGGGGGGCACGCACATGCTGGCGGGGACGGCCCAGGACTGTCGGGTTGAATCACCCGGGTGGACTGTGCGAAACCCCAACCATTAGACATGAAATAAATAAATAAATACACCACATAGTGCTATGATAAAAATGTATGAATCAAAATGTGTTGCCATTCCACTATTTGTTTTTTCTTTGTTAGAATATTAAATGGCTTTGTACTGTTTGAAGATCTCTTGAGAAGAACAGCCCATAAATTCTATAAATTGTTGCTTCATTAATAATGTACCTCCAGGGTCGAGGGTTCGATTCCTGCCTCGGATCTGTGTGAGTGTAGTTTCCTCCCATAGACCAAAGATTACACTAATTGGCATTCCCAAATTGCTTGTTTTGTTTGTGGGTGTCCGTCAAGGGTCTACCTTACCTTGTGCCCTGGTATAAGGTATAAGTCGGACAAGCTTTTTTTCAGGATGGCCCAAACAATCGGGAAGGGGATTTATCAGAGATAATGACTTTAGTCCAGTAGCAACTGAGCTCACTCACAATTTTGCCTAAGAACACAGCTATGAATAAAGAATGGTACAAAAACATCCCCTGAGAGCAACTTCTCCCAACCATTCAAGGACAGTTTGACGACAAATAATGCCTTTTTCCAGCATGATGGAGCACCTTGCCATAAGGCAAAAGTGATCACTAAATGGCTCTAGGAACAAAATATTGAAAATTTGGGTCCATGGCCAGGAAACCCCCCCAGACCTGAATCCTAAATTCTTAAATGCGACTGCCATCAGTCTCATGTGAGAACCGTATACGGCCCTGAAGTGACCCACATGCGCAGAAGAAGATGTGATGTCAGATGCAACGCACCAATTGTGCAATTAAAGCATAAATAACCACCGCTCCGTTTGTTTAAGTCTTTAGTTTCTTTAAATTTTGTCCTGAGGCTCTTCACTTTCCGCTGACACTGTATCCACGTCCTTCTGTGCCCTCGCTTGGTCATTTCTTTAGAGATACTCGCAAACTCGGCACGGTTCCGATAGCACCCTTCAAGTTTTGCTTGAATAGAATTGGACTGCCATTGTAATTTTATTTTTTCTGGTTCCTCCAACGCAGAATTCTGACGTCTGTCGCATTTCAATGACATATAAATCGCATGAAATGCGACATGGCCATTTAGACTGAAGTCGCATTGCAAAACATCGGATATGTATCTGATTCAGGACCACATATGAAAGTGTCCTGGGCCTGATTTGAAATCAATCGGATTTGTTCTGTGCTGAAAATCTGATATTTGGGCAACTTCAGCCTGCAGTGTGAACTAAGCCTTTGAAATGCTTGTGATTGTACTTCAGTATTCCATAGTAACATCTGACAAAAAAATCTAAAAACACTGAAGCAGCAGACTTTATGAAAATTAATCTTTGTGTCATTGTCAAAACGGCTATACTGTACGTCCTGTATGTCTCGTGCACTTTTTACAGCCACTGATAGAAATCGCTGTAAACATTGACAGCCGCTAGAGGGCGACAAAGTTTCGAAAAGATGTCGCAGAGAGTGATAGCGCTGCAGGCTATTAATTATACAGAGTCACGTGACACATGATGGGCCTAAAAGGAAATATCTTTAAAAGGAATCTTACACGATCTGTAAGTCTCTGTGTGTGTGTGTGTGTGTGTTTGTGTGTGTGTGTGTGTGTTTGCCTGTCTGTCTCTCTCTTTCTTGTTGACTGACAGGTAAAGGTGTGGTGAAGAAATAGACCTAGACAGGTAATAACAGAGGTATGATACATCAAAAAAGAATCTTAAGTCACTTAACCGGAGTTCAAAGTGTCGAGATGTGATTCTTTAAATAAATACATATTTAAAAAAAATAAAAAATAAATAAATAAAAATTCTAACAACACTGCAAGCTGATCCATTTCAGTCCGGTTATTATTATTATTAATAATTATTATTATAATATGAATAATCTGCTGTATTATGAAGAGTGGCATGTGTGATGAAGTGCAGTGTAGCGTGGAGCTATTAAATGTCTGATAATAATAATAATCCCCCTGGGCGCTTTGTGGTTTGGAGCCTCGTGGCCGCGCTCAGTCAGAGTCTGATAACAGACAGAGAGAGAGAGAGAGAGAGGAGAAGGGGAGGAGAGGTGGTGGAGGAGGAGGAGGAGGGGGAGGAGGGGGGGACCTGACTATAAATTCACTCCTCCGTCACTCACTTAC
>JAQMYL010000002.1:6605007-6610007 GCA_030014365.1 Clarias pachynema | reverse complement strand
AGAGAGAGAGAGAGAAAGAGAAAGAGGAGTGCACAGGGGAATGATATAAAATGAGTTGGTCACGGTTTGAACAGTTACACATGCTGTTTACATTTTTCCCAAATTAACATGGCCCCCTCGCTTCACCGACTCCCTCGCTCCTTCCTTCTCGTTCTCCGTCTATCTCTTCTATGTTTCCCTTCTCCACACTTTTCTGCGAAGGACGGGAAGTTCGGGATAAGTAGACCGCTCCCTGCGCTTGTTCCCTGTTTATTTTGATGAGAAGGCCGTGTCAGGAGTTAACAGAAACCTGAGGCTGGAAGATGGAAAAATGGAGGGGGGGGCGAGGAGAACAAGAGGGGCAGATAATTAAAAAAAGGAAGAGAAAGGTAATTAGAGAGGTAAAAGGACTTACGAGAGTCAAGCGGTGAGGAGAGACAGAGAGAGAGAGAGAGAGAGAGTTTTTGTTGGAAGATCTGAAGGAAAAACAGGCAGAAAAAAGAAGAGATGGAGAAGAGGAACGAGAGGGGAACGGGTTTGAAGGATTTGTTGCAAATCCAGGTTTTTTTTTTTTTCGTTCGTTCGTTCTTTTTTTTTATTATTATTCCTCCTTTTGTTTTGATGTCCGTTGGCGGACTTGACGATGTTTCAGGCCAAATGTGATCAATTTGAATTTCAAACCGCGTCCAAGCATCCACAGGGAGCCTGCGTGCCCCTGTGTGTGTGTGTGTGTGTGTGTGTGTGTGTGTGTCTACGTGTGTGTGTGAGTGTGTGAGTGTGTGTGTGGAGAGAGATGGATCTTAACATGATGGCTAATACATGTGAGTGATGCTAATACACAATACTTGAATGCGTACTCCATGTTCACGGTCGACATATTGGTGTGTGTGTGTGTGTGTGTGTGTGTGTTGAGTTAGTGAAGGAATGCACATTTGATTGAGTGCAGGCTGCACATAAATCTTCACTTTAACTGTACACAGACACACAACATGGACCCTGACCCCTAACTCTCCCCTACAGACACACTCTTCCACATACACACATAGACATATATTCACACACACACACACAAACACACACATGCACACGCAAACACTAAGCTCTTTGTGTATGGACCTGATCGGTTATTTGGCTCACATAACATTTTATTGATGCGCTATGAAGTATATCATGTTTTATGATACGGTGCATTCCCCATAGCTCGGGTGTGAAGTGCAACAACAAATCAGGGAAGTGTATCCTGCTGTGTGTGTGTGTGTGTGAGCCTGAGAGAAGAGCAGGACGTATTGATCTGCACATTTCTCATCATATCATTGCTGCCAGCTGTTGGCTCATGCACACTCTTTTCTCTTCAACACACACACATACACACACACACACACACACACACACAAATCCTCTCTAATAAAAAGCGTCATTTCTCAGAGGGTTTCAGAGATCCACTTCAGAGAAGACGTCTCCGAGACAAAAAAAAAAAAGTTTTCCTCAATATGATAGTGTTTAGATCATGCTCAGCCAATTAATTCGCTTTCAGTCGCTTTCGTCAGCGGGCGAAAAAAATCTAAACATCAATCACAATTAGGGCTCAGTGTGTGTGAGACATGCTTTATATTGGCGAAGGCTCAGTGCTGCTCTGTGTTCCTTCTCCAACTGTATATGACGAGTTGGACGCGAGACAAAAGTGAAAAGTGCGAATCAAAACAGCGACGGGTGGAAAAAAAAAAAAAACATGAGTCGATCTATTAATAAGAATCAGTTTGACTTCAGAATGTAAAGTTGCTCGTGAAAATGATGGCAAAGCATGATATAATATCTTAAATCCGGTATTCAGTAATCCGTCTGAGCTAAAAGTAACCTGGTAGCATTTTTTTTTTACCTTCATCAAGAAATCCAGATGGCACTAGTGGCGTGGTGGTGTACCGCGCACCGCGCACCTCCACTGTTCGAACCAAGCTCAGGTTACCGTCTAACCGAGGACATCTATGATCTCTACCAGTCTCTGCATGGGGTTCCTTCAGGTTCTTCGTTCTCCCCCATCAACTAAAAGCATGCCGGTAGGTGGACTGGCTGAGATCAATTGGCCATAGGTGTGAATCATGTGGTACTTTTAGGAGAGGAACCAAATAAAAATATAGTGTGTTTTATTAAGTATATACTAATTAGAGACACACTATGTAAGGTTTGCAGTCTGGTTGGGAGTATAGAAGTGTAACAGTACTGGAATTACTGTAAAAGAACAACTTTGCAAGCAGGAGAAGGCTCCTTAGGTTTAATATATAGAGTATCTACAGTACTGTGCAAAAGTCTTGAGTCATGTTAAATAAAATTCTATTTAATTATGAAATGTTTTACTGAGACAGGCTGCAAAGTGAGTAAAAATACAATTTAAATTGTGGTTACGTATACAAGAACCTCAGCAGCAACCTCATTTCCCCTCTCGTCTGTTCCAACCACTGAGCATTCAGTATCACCAGTAAACTAATCACCAGCCTGATTATCTGTCATCATCTGCACCTGTTTCTCACTGGTTCATGCCTCAGGTTAGATGTTTTTTTTTTATGCTTGAGTGATTCATTGTGTGGCTTTGGTAGAGGAACTGAATTGAAAATAATGAAAGATAAAAACTTGCCAAAAATGAAAGCCAAAAAAAGTCCTCCAGGAAGCCTGTAGAACGACTATATTAAAAAATACTAGAAGGTCTGGTTCTTTGGAAGCAGAATATGAAAAAGATGAGTGATGGCTAAAGACTTTTTCATTGTAGTGGATATAGATGTATAAAGATGAAGGAACCTGTTGGATCTTGAAATCATGCACCATGCTGACAGTGACGGCATTTCCATTGTTTTCCCATGTTTCCAAAGACATAATAAAATTTGATTAAAAAAAAAAAAAAAGGAAAGGAAAATCCAATTCAAACCAGTATTCAGCATCAACTCTGTGTACGGATATAGATATTTGCAGCACTAAATAGATCCAGATCCTGGTGCATTACTCCACAAGTCCATGACCAGCATTCCCAAGACCAGGTTAAAGCGCTTTATCCTGACTTCACAAGATTTATGAATGAATGAATGAATGAATGAATGAAATTCAAAACAACCCTACACAGCCTGATCTTTCATGGCATGCATTTGTATTAAGTATATTTAACGACACACTAACACTTAAGTCACACATTCTATCATAATAACCCAGATTCATAATCTTCAGTTCTGTGCTTCTTGAAATAATTCTGACCAATTTAGAATCAGATTCCTGTTCTTGGTTGAACGGAGCTGAACCCGATGTGGTCTCCTGCTGTTTCGGTCCATCTGCCTCGGGCTTTTCTGCTGAGCACGGGTGTACAAAGTGATTATTTGTTACAAAGTTCTTCTTTGATCTCTGTCATCAACACGGTTTTTCATTTTATTGAGAAATGAAATTATTAATCTGGACTGGGATGATTTCATGCAGCTACATGAAATGATACAAAAACTGCATAAGCAGACGTACAGGTGTTCCTATTAAAATGGAAGGTGAGCGTAGTATATTTTGAAGAATTCTTGAAAGAAAAAGGAATGCAAATCCCTCTCATACCCCAGGTTGCATTTGTAAAAAAAAATTCTTTTCTTTTCTTTTTTTTTTTTTTTTAGACTCAGGTGTTGAACTTTCTCACTCCTGGTTGCTTTTTACAGACTAAAAGCGCGGGAGTTGAAGTCAGGAAAAGGTGTGCCGCTCTGTGTTATGAAGTTATATTTGTGAGAGTATGTGGTTAGAGCGCACAATTTAACACATGAAACTTTCTTAGCATATTTAATAAAAGCTTTTGTGCTCGTCGGTCCTTTCTGCGACCTGAAAGAAAAGCGAGGAAGAAAAGAAGAGGAAAGGAAAGCTGGCAGACCTAATCGAGGTTAATAAGCTGCTGTTATTTTGGCTGGGGGCGAAAAAGAGATAAACTGCTTCAAAAGAATGGGAAAGAGAGGAGGTGTGCACGGGAGGAGGATTAAAAACAACTTGACAAGCGAGGTCGGTACTGAGAGCGAGAGAGAGAGAGAGTAAATGAAGGGAGAAAGGCGGCAGATTAGAGACGTGGCGAAAAAAGGAAGGTTGAAAGAGGGAAGAAAGTGGACAAAAGGATGGCAGACGCTTTTAAAGAGGAATGATATGAGGTAGCGATAAGGAGGACGAGGACGAAGACGAGGAGCGGCCACGAGCACATATTTCACACCTGCTGAAGACTCGACGCCTCAAACAAGTAATTACACATCTCCACCGTGTCCCTCTCGCTGCCTGACAAAAGAAGGAGTGTGTGCCGTGTTTGTGCCGGAGGACACCCCGAGGCTTCCCCAGACACGCACACACCAAATTGGAGTACTGTCTGAGCCTCTCTGAAGTAGGAGAGATCATTTGCTGCCATTTTCCCCGCATGACTTCAAGGCTTAAAAGGGTTCCGAAGACTCTTGATGGTCTCACACACACACATAACCACATACACACACACACACATACTGTACACTCATCATAAACACTCATCATAAACACCCAGATAAGCAAACTTTCCAACATAAGGCATGTAAACTGTGAATTGGCTTTAGGACAAAGATAGCGTATCCCAAATTGGAACATGCAAATGCAATTTCCAAACAAAAACACACCAGACCACACACACTTACACTCACACGCTCAAACACTTGACGCAAACCGCCGCAACGTAAATCTAAAAGTTATCTGATAAGATTGCGTCGAATTATGAAGGATTTGGCCTGACACGTTTCTAACCTGAAAACACTTTCTCCTACACTAACATCTCCACCGTGATTCATCCCCTTGTATTTGTTTTTAACCACAACTTCATCCACTGAGTTTTTTTTGTTTTTTTCGCTTTTGTTTTGACCTCAAGGCATCTTCACCGTCCTTGTAAGTTTTGTGATAAAAAACACACAAGCCTCATTTCATATTTGTTTTAGGGTTTAGTGTATGATGAATTCCAATTTGTGAAAGAATGCTTGGGAAATCATAACTCCACTATAACTCGACCCCCC
>JAQMYL010000002.1:6547962-6569771 GCA_030014365.1 Clarias pachynema | reverse complement strand
AGGTTTGTTCAATAAAATTCAAATTATACCCTAATAGTTGATGACTAGAAAATTATACTGACTGTCATTTGCATTTATTAATTATGAAAATCAGAGAAAGATATCATTTGCGTAATAATTTGGAACGCAGTGTAAAGTGTAAAAAAGGACTTGGCTCTCTCATAGGTATGGTATAAACACTGCGTAAAACTGCACACTGGAGAAGAGAATGATGAGTGAGAGAGCCCCGAGGCATTTGGTGGAGCTTCTTGTAGTGTAGTGTAGTGTAGTGCAAAGCTTCACACCTGTTGCATCAGAAAAGGAAATGAATGACGGGTGTTTAAACAACGAGATGGAAATGTTCAGGATTTATCCTAATCCTATCTCTCTTTGTGTCTATCGTCCTCCCAATAGCTGATATACGATGCTGGTGTGTCCTTCACCGTGATCATGTGGGTTTGGTCCGGTCTCGCCGTCCTGATCTTCGTCAACTGCCTACTGAATTGGCCGGTGGAGTCGTTCCCGACACCCGAGGAGATGGAGGAGATGTCAGTCTGAAACGTTTATTACATATATGCTGAAATGTTTCAATGTAATGAAAGGACAGGGCAAAGATTTAATGCGAGATGTTAATGCCAAATAACATTCATTTGTGTTTCACACCATCAGAAACAAGAGACGCTCGGCTGAGAACTCTCAGAACCACACTCTGTCGTCAGCCGAAGAGAAAAACCAAGACCCGCTCAATAACTCAAGCGACAAGCTGACCGAAAAAGCCGCGATCCGTATGTTATATCAGCACAAACACACACCCACATGAATGCACACACACACGCACACATGCACACACCAGCGTAGCACAGCTGAACTGAGAAATGTCAGTGCTGTAGTCAAACAAGGACTTCGGTCATAGTTTTTTTTCCCCTGTAGTGGGTTGTAGGTCAGCGATAGACAGACGACCAGACAGACTGAAACAAGAAACAATTCAGTCTGAGTAAAATATGTCAAAGCAATTAAGATTAAAGTACAGTTTCAGTCACGATCACCAAATCAGAGGTCATGTCGCTTCATGCAGTTAAACAAAGCCCTTCATAGACTGAGACACAAGTCTGTCTCATCTCCTTTTTAGACTGTATATAAGATTCCTAGGGGGGTCTGAATAACCAGATCTAGTACTTAAACCAGCCTTTAATAACGTCTGAATTCCAAACCTTATTTGTTACCTTTCATTTTTAAAATTTTCTCGCTCCAGGCGCGTATATAAATCTATTCAGTCACTTATTTTCTATACCTTTTATCCTGTGTGGGGTCGAGGGGGGCAGGAGGCCTAGACCAGGGAGCTTAAGGCACAAGGCAGGGGTGCAGGGTACAGGAACACACACACACACACACACACAGACCATGCAAACTCCACGCACGCAGACCGAAGGCGAGACTCCAACCCTCGAAAACGAGAATGAGAATAAAGCACGAGAGGTTGGTTAAACTGTTATGGGGAGATTTTCATACACTATGCAGCTGCCAAAATAAAACCCCATATGCAAATTAAGCCAAAGAAGTCTCAAGAAGTGTTGCGGATATGTGACGTGCTCGGGATAATTCGACAAAAGACCAAAGAGAGAGAGAAAAAAATCTAAATCTGACATTTGAATACAGAAATTTGTATAATAACCAAAACTTTTATGGATAGCCGGCTCCATGTTCAGCTTGATTAGTGCAAACTCTTTACAATCTTATCTTTCTCCTTTCCTGTTCCAGCCTCCGTTCCTTTCCGTCATTCCGTGTTTTCTCCCATCTTCCTGTGGAGTCTGATTACCATGGGGATGACTCAGCTGCGTATCATCTTTTACATGGGAGCCATGAACAAGCTGCTGGAGTTTCTGGTGACACATGGAGACCCTCACTGTGAGTGTGCATGCTGGAACATAGAGACTGTGATTCATAACTGACCTCAGGACAGATCCCCAAGGCTGAGACCGTCATACTGCTCTGTTAAATTGTCCTCATGCCATATTTGTTCAAGTTAACCGAATTGCTTACATTTGTCTCTTTCAGCCTCTGAGGACCTGGAACAAGAAGCTGAAGAGAAAGGTGAGAAAGGAGTCATGTATTAGGTTTACGCTTGAAATTTCCGACATCTGGAGCTAAAAACCTATTGACAACAAGACAACAAGAATGGACCGATGATCCATCCACAGTTATTTTGGTCTGGTTTTCCCTTCCGGTTAACTGTGAGATGATAACGTCTTCTGTGCCCACTCTATTAGAGTTGTGATGTGACTGCATGACCTCAAATACCTCAGATATGAGATTTCAGCTCTTTAATTCGTACAAATCGGAAATCATTCATTAGATTGGTCCTGGAGACAGATTCTTACAGAGCAGTCATTAGCTGCTCTAATAATCCCTAATTATCTGCTAATAATTGAAATAATAGCATGAAAGGATATATTGAATGATGTTAAATTACATTATATATTTCATGATGAAAACTTCAAAGCACTTTATGTAAGTCGCTCTGAATGAGGCTGTCCGCTAAATGTCTATATGTAAATGGAAGATCACGGTGCATCATGGAAACACCTCTATCAGAACAGCCTGACCTGATCCGGCCCGAGAATCACTTTGCACATTTCAAAAGCTCAAAAAATTTCAATTCAGTTATAAATCATAATTCTTTTGTTTGTTTGTGACATTTTGTCACACTCCAAAAAAAGTTTTTTTTTAAAACTATTTTTACATTTACATTAGAGATGAACCGGTCGATCGATCAGTAACCAGAATAACCTGGTTTTAACGTTTTATCGGCCGTGATCGCTGATCAGCCTCAGATTCTGAACCGACCGCAGAAGCTTCAGAAACGCATTATTATGGAGTTATGTCCTCCGACCTGATCCTTTCTCAAAATTAGTCTCGAACCCAGTCATTACACACGCGTACACCAGTCTCAAAACACCACAAGCACTAATTAGACAAAATTAGAATAGCATACGTTAGAAGACCCGCAAGCCCTCATAAGAAGTCGCGCGTGCACACCGTCAAGCTGAGTTTTGAGATTATGAAGACATTTAGGATCCTGCAGGTGGCGCACACTGAATTATTTAGACATTTTCATCCTGCCACATGGACATTTAGATGTATTTTCAATTAAGGATTCATTTCAGTATTTTAGGATTATACTTCACTTGATAGTACTTCTTGTATGTCTTGAGTGACAGATGTCTCGTCCAATCAGCAATAAGAATTTAATTTGCGAACTATACCTACCTTTTCCAGTTTAACTGAATTGTCGTTGTGTTTTCGTATTAGTTATATTGTATTTGGATTTGTTATGTTGTTTTCAGTTTTGTTGTTTTGTTTTCATTTTGTTATTTTGTTTTTAAATTTGTTATTTTGTTTTCGGTTTTGCTATTTTGATTTTGAATTTGTTCTTTTGTTTTCAGTTTTGTTGTTTTGTTTTAATTTTGTTATTTTGTTTTTAAATTTGTTATTTTGTTTTCGGTTTTGTTATTTTGATTTTGAATTTGTTATTTTGTTTTCAGTTTTGTTGTTTTGTTTACAATTTGTTATTTTGTTTTTAAATTTGTCATTTTGTTTTCGGTTTTGTTATTTTGAATTTGTTATTTTGTTTTCAGTTTTGTTGTTTTGTTTTCATTTTATTTTGTTTTTAAATTTGTTATTTTGTTTTTGGTTTTGTTATTTTGATTTTGAATTTATTTTGTTTTCAGTTTTGTTGTTTTGTTTACATTTTTGTTATTTTGTTAAAAAAATAAAAAAAATTTTCGGTTTTGTTATTTTTAATTTGTTATTTTGTTTTCAGTTTTGTTGTTTTGTTTTCATTTTGTTATTTTGTTTTCAAATTTGTTATTTTGTATTCGGGTTTTGTTATTTTGGTTTGCACTTCTCGGCCACCGTAATTATCCATGTAGAAATGTAGCTACTGTTTTTGGTTTGCCGCAGCACATAGTGTCAGTCTGAGAGTTTTTTAAGTTGTTTTATAAAAACAAACACTTAGGGTGATGTGTTGGGACGGGATCCAGTCTGCATTTTTTCCATTTGGTGATCTGAAGTTAAAGTAGAATTTAAAGTAGTAATGTAATTATACATAATACGACACAATGTGTTTGTAAAACACCACAATTTTCTTTTTTTCTCTTAGTGAGCTTTTATTCGTCCATCTTCGGCACGCTGCAGCTCCTGTGCCTGGTCACGTGCCCTCTGATTGGTTACATCATGGACTGGAAGATGAAGGAGTGTGTGGAGGAGAACAGTCCTACAGATAGAGAGCTAAGGTAAGACACACACACACACAAATACACAGCCATGATGACAGAAACACCCAGGAATAGTCAGCTTGCAAGAAAATAAAACAGATACGTGAAGATGGTTCTAACTGTCTCATCCTGTAACAGTTCCACCTCCAAACCGAAGCGTGACAGAAAGATCCAGAAACTGACGAACGCCATGCGAGCCTTCACTTTCACCAACGTGCTGCTCGTCTTGTTCGGAATCACGTCACTCATCGACAACCTCCCGCTACAGGTGAGACACGTCAATATAGAGAGTCGTATACACACACATACAGAGGGTCAGTGATTAACTGAAGGAACACCAGAAGAGCTTCAGCACACCTTGGCACAGACTCCTCCTCAGTTGCTTTGTGAGCGTTGCACCTGTCTTGAACTCAAGTCCCTGAATATCCTTCATTCGGAGAAGTGAATCCTGTGTCTGAGCCTTCTTGATCTGCTAGTAATCTACAGAGATGATAATCTTCCAGCTGTGATCCTTCTCCTCTTAAACTTACATTAGAGCGTCCTTTCGGGATCATTATGATAAAAGATATTGATAAAAAACATTATAAATTTTTACTTGAATTTTAAATGAGGGAAATTTAAATGAGGGATTGATTTTTGTTTATCTAATTATTTATAATCAGTATAAAAAGATCACACACCCCTGATTAAGGTCTTTTGGCAGAACGTTTTATTTTATTTTATTATTATTTTTGTTTAATCTACGTCCACCTTTCACCTGTAATTGAAAAAGCAGTAGAAATCCTTTAGCCAAAAAAAAAAAAAAAGAAAAAGTAAAACAATACCATGGTTGCATAAATGTGCCCAACCATTCATTAAGACTTAAATTTAACCCTTAAAACCGAAGTGGCACAGATACGTGCCGGCAACTCAGCATAGGTCAGTGACGATTAAAATAAATAAATAAATAAATAAACAAATAAATCAATAAATTAAAATAAATTAGAAAAAAATATATAAAATTATATATATATATACACCGGAATATGTGAATAAACTATGCAAAAATGTAGAACTCTCAAAATAAGTGTATCTTTTTTTTTTTTGGTCATAAAAAAACAACCAAAAACATAGAAACATGTGATTGTGTATATTTGTGCTATTTCTTTGCCTTTGTGACCCAGTTTAGGGAGGTTGGTTAAAATAAAAAATAAAAATTCGTTCATTATGTTGCGTGCTGAAAAAAACGATACTTCACTCTATACTGCACAATCCTGAGCTCTATAAATGTTTATTTAAAAAAACAGCAAAACAAATAATAGTTGAGTCTTTCTGTGTAAGTATTAGGGCTGTAACAGTATTCATGCTGTATCGTTCAGTACAGAACATTCAGTTGTGATCCGAGTGCATACAGTCTGACTTTAATGAGTGCTGGGGGATGCAGGCAGCATGTCGCTGAGGAAAGATGACTTCATAGAGATATGGACTTTATACAGGTTTGAAATGCCAGATGAACAAGGTTTATTAAACATATAATTTAGTGTTACATCCACCTGGTGATTCACCGGTCAGAAGTCCTTTCCTTTTTCCGTTTTTTTTAATTATATTTGTATTGGTATTTAACAACAACAAAATAAGCAGAGCCAGATCAGTATAGCGACACCCACAGCAAACATTTAAACACAAACAATAATCTGTTTATATTAGAGTGGACATGGAAAAACCAAAGGACAAACTGTCCAGTAAAAGAAAACATAAAAGAAAGAAAGAGTCATGATTGTTCAAGTAGATTCCACAAAGAGACCCATATCCACCAGAATAGTTCCGACTTGTTCTGTAAGTCATACGTTTTTCCAATGGGAGAAGATTAGCCACTTGTGCCAAACACATCTTTAAAGTTGGTACACAAGATGATGACCATAAGATAAGTATACATTTCTTTGCCAGATAAGTAATGACAGAAGTCATGGCTCTTCAGGAGACAAAGTGGGACCCTGGACACCCCCATGTACTAGTTTTTATAGGGTTAGGCAGATAAGTTTGATGAGTGATGTATATTTTCCTTCTCAGACAGCAAACTATATTGATCCCGAAGGAAATTACAGTAACGCGGTTTGCGAGTGTTCCACAAGATGAGCAAAGATTTTTAATAGTCCAAAAGTCTTGGTTTACGAGTATCGAGTATCATGTATCACGCATGCGCTTCTTGTTTTGACGCCGAGCGTCACGTGATCACAACTGAGCCAACGGTTTTTCTCCCTCTTGTGCTGCAGAATTGTGGGTAATCGTCTCCCCTGCTGGGTCTTAGAACTATTTTTATGTATTTATTTTTTGGACTGTGGAACGAATAATTCGAGTTTCCATAATATCTTATGGGAAAATTAGATTTGGTTTACAAGTGTTTTGGAATACGAGCCCGCTTCCAAAATGAATTATGCTCGTAATCCAAGGTAATCCAATTTGGGAATGCCAGTTAACCTAATCTGCATGTCTTTGGACTGTGGGAAGAAACCGGATTACCCGGAGGAACCCCACCAAGCACAGAGAGAATATGCATAATATATACTATACATAGAAAAACATGTAAATATATAAAAAGAATGAGGTGAGTATGTGCAAAATATACTCAAGTGAGGATGTATAATGAGTGGCAAAAATGTAACAAATTGAACATGACAGTGCAAAAAGTGAGTGGTGCAGGAATGAGATAATGACTGTCAGTGTAGATAAGGGTGCATGATGAGTGATAGAAGTCTGTGGAGAGCTACACGAATAACCAAGAATGAGTAGTGGCTGGGGGACATTCATGACTTAAGAATCCCAATCACGTCCCCAGGCACCGTGAAGAGCCGTTAAAACAGCGTATGGCCCTGGGAACAAACGATTTCCATACATCTCCATATGGTTGTTGACTGGTGATGGACAGCATGGACAGCATTTTGTTTATTGTCCTCAGTTCCAGCCTAAAACCACAGACCACAGATTCTGTTTGCCTCGAACCTTGTTTAGTCATGTAGCATCCCTGCTTTTGAGGTTCCCTTCCCTGTTACTATTTGCAGCTCTTAAAACTCAGAGCATTTTAGCCAGTTTTTGTTTTGCTATACAGACATGACTGAGCAAGAAAATAAAAAAAATGGGTCACGTAGGCAAAGAAGTAGGCATAGATGCACACAATCAAGTTTTTTCTTTATCGTCATCTGTCTGTCAGAGGCCTGCAGTCCCAGCTAAAGAGAAGCATAGTATGATGCCGCCACCACCATGCTTCACTCTGAATATGGTGTTCTTTGGGTAATAAGCAGCCTTGTTTTATTCCTAAATTTATGATCTCATTAGACCAAAACACATTTTGCTAAACGGTTTGGGGGAGACTTAAGCAGACTTGGATGCTTTTTCAAGAGCAGGTTTCCATCTAGCCACACTACTCCACAGTCGAAATGTGAAGATTTTTGTGTGCCCAGTTCTGTCCTGAACAGACTTGCGGCAATTTTGGAGAATGTTCTGTTCCTAGAAACCTCACTGTAGTGCTCATTTTCTCCACTTTCTGACGATGACCTTTTCAGTGTTCCATGGTCCTGTACATCTAATTTTTTTTCTTTTTCTGAATGATTTCAATAATAATAAATATTGACCAATGCAAGCAGACATTTGGAAGATTTTAAAAATGAAACTGAAAATGAAACCTCATCAAATTAGTTTTGATCATCTAGAAAAGATTGCGCAGATCAGATTTGCATGTCATGACACTCGTCCATACGGCTTTGCTAGTTCCATCTGGGTTGAAATACGTCATGAGTTCACACAACCACTCATTCATTGATTTTAGCAACAAAAAGGTAAATTTAAGGTAAATGATCATCAACTTAATCTCTCCTGTGACTCCTGTGACTGCAGTTGCAAATATTATTCAGATTGCTTAAAAAGTTATGCAACAAAATGTTATGTTAAGTGTTCGATTTATGCGTTGGGTCTGTGTGCATGTTCTCCCCGTGCTTGGTGGGTTTCCTCTGGGTACTCCGGTTTCCTCCCACAGTCGAAAGACATGCAGATTGGGCTAATTTATTGGCCTCCATGGTCCCTAGTTGGACTACAGAGGTTCCTGGATGGATAGATGGAATTGTTGTATTAAATCACAATTCAAAAGCAATGTCTGATTTTCATTAGTCGGGTGTATTAAATAATAATTTATTATAACTTTCAAGTTATTTCAGTGACCATTGTGGGTTTTCCTTCCTTAAGCGGAGAAGTGATGATGGATTCTTCCATGTGTGTATCACAATGAATGTGGAAAAAAAAATTCTGACATTTCACTTTTTGCGTCATAAAAAGTCCTGCAGTTTGAACAGGGGTGTGTCGATTTTTTATATCCACATAATCTATATATGTCTGCCTGTCTGTCTGTCTCTATCTCTCTGACTTTTCTCCACGGCCCACACCAGCTACGACGCCGCTTTACCTGTTTCTTATCTACAGGAAGTTTAGTCTAGTTTTATTATTCCCTGATGGCTTATAAAGTTTTCATTCTGCTCTTCTAATACGCTTGTGGGAGCTGCGGGACCGCTGTCTCTGGATTTGCTTACTGATTATTTGTCTTCCCCGTGTGTCACTCCCTCTCTGTATAGATCTTGACGTTTATCTTGCACACTATGGTCCGAGGTTTCATTCACTCCTGCTGTGGAGGATTGTACGCTGCTGTGTAAGTACACACACACACGCACACACACACACACACAGTCTGATACAGGCTTTCGTCCCGCAAGATATGTTTATTTATTATGATTGAACAATTCCTCAGTTGTCCAGGAGGCTAGTGTGAAGAAAGTGTATACTTTCACGTGCACAAATCCTTGGGCTCTGGAAATAACTGCTGTAGAGCAAGGACAGCTTTATAAAATGTTTCTACATAAAAAAATAAATAAACAAAACAGTAATCAATAAAACGAAGTCAATATACTCTCAAGTACAAATTGTACAGTTTTATCAGGAAATTATCTGCCTAGTTTTACTGAGCATCCTGCAAAATCAGCCTCAGTCCTTTTGAGGACTTTGTCACACCCGTTTTTCTTTTACATAACACAAGCTGAAGCATTTCCAATTTTTTAATTGACAGTTCATACTTATTTAGACAATGTTAAGATTTTTTAAACCATTCTTCGATTAGTCACTGATTAGTTTCTTATTACTTTGTATCTCAAAATCTATAATCTACGAGGGGTGTTCAAGTCAAACCGGGACTTTTGATTGTACAGAATAACAGACCACAGTTATGGGACAATAATTATATGATTTCCTGTTATGCACTAATGCACTTGTTCCAGTGTTTAACTAGCACTTGGATACCGTCAAAGTAGAAAGTTTTCTCAGTACGCCAGAACGTACTCCCCCCGGCCTCCCAGGAACTCCTTTAATGGAATGGAAATAAGTTCCTGTAATTTTCAAGATTCAGGCGTTCAACTTGGTGAATGTTCATGGAAACAACTACATCGTCATTCACAGACATACAGGCTTCTCCAAAATGTTTGCACTGTTCAAATATATTACTACGGTTAAGAGTCTCATCACCGTACTGTCTTATGTAAATGTCAATAAGTTTTACGCCCGGTTTACTCCCGGTTTGACTTGAACACCCATTGTATTTCAATATTCTATACTTTTCTTGTTCACACAGAAGCATTATTCATTCTTTCTTCATCTCTCTCTCTTTCTCTCTCAGCTACCCGTCTAACCACTTCGGCACTCTGACTGGACTGCAGTCTATGATCAGCGCCGTGGTCGCCCTGCTGCAGCAGCCGCTCTTCATCGCAATGTTGGGGCCACTGAAGGGAAATGGTTATTGGGTAAGACCTTCACTTTTATAAAATTCTGTATAATAATTAAGGAACATACTGTAGATTGTTCCTTAAAAAAAACATAGAAGGTGTAAATTATTTTATCCTGAAGACTACAAAGCTGTTACACTGGAGACTAATTTGTGTAATTTAAATTACAGCCACTGTTAGTATACAATGACTGCTAGTGTGACAGTAGAGGTAGTCCTCGACTTATAAACATTCGAGTTAGGAATTTGGATCTATAAACATGCATAGATGCGAACAAATCACAGAAGTAGCTCACATGTATTATACAAAAATAAGACACCTCACCTCACCAGATACCAATATTTACAATTATATACAATATTTTATTTGTAAGTGAATGTATAAAATGTCCAAAGTCAGGTATATTGTATGTTGTATGTTAGATTTCACTGTGAGATTTATTTTCTTAGGTGCAGTTATGGTTTTTGGCCACATGATGGCAGTGTGAGGAAAGGGGACAGATTTAGTCAAGTATATTGATATGCTTTTACATTGTACATTTGTGTCAAAGGCATATAAGACTCCGGACTTAAGAACAAATCCGACTTACGAACATGCTCTCAGAACGGAACTAGGAGACTACCTGTAGTCCAAGTTAGTCAAGCCATTGGTTTCAGTGCGAGCAGTTCCCAAAGGCATGACTGTCCGATCTGATCTGATCTAATGGGAAACATATGTTTATTGTATTTAATAAAGTATAAACTAGACATGGCATGATACAACACCTTCTTTTTAAATACTGAGACCTTGAGTAGCAACAGTATTATCAGTCATATAAACGAATAACCTTTCATTTCCCTTCTCCATCGGTCAGATCAACGTCGGGCTGCTGATCTGTTCGCTGGCCGGGTTCCTGTTGCCGGGATACCTGTTCTACCACCGCCGACACCTGGTGCAGGAGAAGGCGTCACGGGAAAAGACCGCATCAGAGAGTCAGGCGCTCAAACATGCGGAAGCCAACAACCTTAACGGACACGCGCCCCAGGATGCCTAGATCCACCGAGGAACACGACCAGGAAGATTAATGCTTCTTCCATCCCAAAAAGTGCAGACTCGGCAAAAACACGGCACATCAGATTAGCATTAGTCGTTATATGTTGCTGAATTTTTTCATTCAAGCACAAGCCATAAATACTTCATATAAGGACTTTTAATCATTGCACAGCCTTGTGCATGGTTTTGGAATACTGGTTACGTTTTAATGCAATACGTCCTTAATTTTTTCTATTTTTAACCATGTATTTATTTTGGAAGCTAACGCCTGAAAGCATCCCTAGTACACACTCTACTCCACTTGACTTGACTGTCGACAAGCTACCTCAGCTGATCGTCACCTCTGTCACACTAAGCCATGCGCCGGTTGGATAGTTTGTCTGTAAATTGTGTGTTTTTGTTCACCAAAGAGTGTGTGTATACAGTATAAACATATACACACCAGGTCATTTTATTGTATTCCTGTTTTGAAAATAAGAAATAGATCATAAAAGGAAATCATGATCATTTTAAACACCAAAGAGGATGAAAAGGATGATAAATGTTTGTTTTTTTTACATTACGAACATGCCCTAATGTATTTTCTTTCACATTTGGAACAGCCATACAGGAAATGTGCTTTTATTTTGTACTTTTATCTGTGCAACCATTGTAAAGGAAATTTTCTTTGTGTTTCTTTTCCCGTTCTTTTCGCATATGCATTGATACTAATGTATTATTTTATCTTATGCTCAATATTGTAGTGCTGCAACAGCAATATTTCTGCTCCGTATTTACTTTTGTTTGCTTGGAAAGGGCATTCGACATCAGCAGTGGATCAATCATACCCCATCCTTCAATTGTCAGGGGTCAGAGTGACATGTCACAGGAAGACGTGTTACCCTTTTCGGGGGAATTTTGTCCTTACAGCCAGATTTCACTTGTTTCAGTGTGTTGCGTGTGTTTGTGTGGAACCTGTGCCTTATAAACAATATCTGCTTTTATATCTCTGAATGTACACGACTTCACGGATGCAACCGAAACTATTTCTGCCTCGTTGTGGAGGTCAATAAGCCATGAAGAGGGAAATGGAGTTTTCAAGAAGTTTGATGAAACATTTCAAATAAAAAGATGTGCAGAATGGTTGTGTGTGTTTTTTTTTGGTACAAAAGAACCTCATATGCACTGTGCAGCTCTTGAATGAGATCTGCCAAATAAATAAAGGTATTAGATTAATATATACAGTACATGCAGTGTATATAAGTGTGTATATGACATGATTATAAAGGCATGGTGGCATAGGTCGAGGGTTCGATTCCTGCCTTATGTCTGTGTGCGTGGAGTTTCCTCAGGGTAATCTGGTTTTCTCCCACAGTCCAAAGACATGGAGATTAGACTAATTGCTGTTTCGAAATTGTCTCTAGTCTAGTGTATGTCTGTGCCCTGCAATGGATTGGGACCCTGTCCAGGGTGTACCCCACCTCGTGGCCTAAGTCTCCTGGGATAGACTCCAGGCCCCCCGCGACCCTGAATACAGGATATATAATTATAAAGGGTCTAAATCTGTAGTTTATGTGCTAATGTTAAGTCTCAAAATGTTAACAGATCTGAGCAAGGTGTTCTGGTTCCTGTCAAAGGTTCTAAAGGTCACTGGAACTGAACGTTCTTCCAAAACATATTCAATCATTTGGTGTTTCGAATTTTCCACAAATAGGAAATCTACCTAATGAGGCCAAAACTTTTTTTGTGTGTGTTCCAGGCTGTAAGCATGTTTATTTCTGTTATAAAGTTGAACATTTGAACATGAGGCGAATCGACTCGCTTTTGGAGCCAGTTGTTCATTTTTCAGAAGTTGCTTTTCTTTGAAGGGACCACGCCCATTTGTATAGTAACAGTGCCTCATAAGATAAAGTTTGAAGAAATGTTTTGCTTTTTTGTAGTGTTGCTTCACTATACAGGAACTAATGACACTCTACACTTCAATTAGTAGCTAATTTGCAGGTCTGTACCAGAGTAAATCTGCGGACTTGACAAGAAAGTTTTAGAATTTTGGCAATTGCAAAGGAAGAAAGGGAAATTGCATTATTTTGAATACTATTTCAATATCTTTCAAGATGTTGCACATTTTCTACATCACTATTTAGAGATAAAAACCAAGATTTTTCTCATATCTCATCTCTTCAACCTGAAGCATGTATCCGGATGGCATGCCTTGATCCAAAATGGATAATCAGGTTTTATGCAAACATGTGGATATGTGCCAGTCTGGGTGCACACTGATTAAAGCAAATACTAAAAAACTCCAGGCATCACAGTGGTGTAGTAATTAGCACTCCGGCCTCGCACCTCCAGGGTTGAGGGTTCAATTCCCGCCTCGGGTCTGTGTGGATGGAGTTTGCTTGTTCTCCCTGTGATCGGTGGGTTTCATCTGGGTACTCTGGTTTCCTCCCACAGACCTGCAGATTAGGTTAATTTGCGTTCCCAAATAGTGTGTGCCCTGTGATGATCTAGTGCCCCGTTCCCTGCCTTACTGTCCAAGTCTCCTGTGATAGACTCCAGGCCCCCTGTGACCCCGTACAGGATAAGCTTTATAGCAGACTAAGAAACCTTAACATTTGCATTTCTATGAATCTACCTTTAACTCAGTTTTGATGATATGCTGATAACATTCGCAATTAACACCATTGGGTTAAATACATTTTTTAAAAAGGCCAACCAGAAGCTCCTTATGTTTGGGCCATACTGTATTTAATAACCTTCAAGTAGATGTTTTGTCAAATGATAGTCCTTATTTAAAAAAAAATAAAAATAAATTAAAAGCAATTGCTTCTCCCACAATTAAACATCAATAACATTAAATCACTCATGTCTTAAAAAATAATTGAGATTATCTAGAAAAATCTTTGGCTTTTTAAAATTTTCATATCTAATAGTCGTGATTCTTTAAAGCTGAAACAGCCTGGAGATTTTCTCGTTCCTGTGATTTCCTCATTCAGTTACAGTGGAGGAAACCACAATCTACAAAAATATGAAATAAGAGCCGACTGGAGTCTAATGACAACTTTAATACGAATGTGGTCTTTGGATGGAAATATATATATGTAATAAATAAAGTATTGATTGCAATAAATAATTAAAATGATTGTGTATATATGTGGTGTAAAAACTGCAAATACACCATAGATTTAATAAAATACAGTATTAAGTCTGATTTCTTTCTAGAAAGCCTGTTCTCTTCTTGTCCCACACTGCCCTCTGGTGTTGTGTTTGATTTCAAATAAATGACATTCAGTACTCCAGGTCTCCCATTCTCTCATTCATTCATTCATTCATTCATCTATACTGCTTATCCTGTACAGGGTCGTGATGGGCCTGGAGCCTATCCCAATTAGCCTACGTCTGCATGTCTTTGGACTGTGGGAGGAAACTGAAATACCCAGAGAAAACCCACCAAGCATGGGGACAACATGCAAACTCCATGCACACAGACCCAATGTGGGAATCAAACCTTCGACCCTGAAGCCGCACGCAACAGTGCTAATCATGGTGTCACCGTGCTTTACGAGCTCTTCGTTTTCACCTTCCCAAAAGAATGCAACAACACTCAGTACAACGCAGTAGAGTACCAAAAATTTATTCAAGTCATCAAATTCTGAAGAAAATACTGGAAATAGAACTGATCTGTGATCAGTATCTGCATCAACATTAGCTACAAAAAAGTACGCAGTCATAGTATTGGCACACATTCTCACTCTCTCTCTCTCTCTCTCTCTCTCACACACACGCACACACACACACACACACACCCACACACACACACACACACACACACACAAAATACAGTGTCTCTATCTCAGACTATTGCTGTTGGGTTGAGAGCCAGTAATACCAGGGTGATCCGGACTGTGACGATTCTGAGAGAGAGAGAGAGAGAGAGAGAGAGAGAGAGAGAGAGAGAGGGAGAGAGCACATCACATCAACACAAATCAGTAAAAGCTAACAGACAGAGAGAATAAATAAGAATACATGTTAATTAACTTTTTTCTTCCCTAACTTTCAGACTAACACCACCCACCTTTTTCTTTTTCTTGTCCTTCTTTTTCTTTTTGCGCTCAGGATCATCGTCTCTCTTTTTCTTCTTCTTCTTGGGGTCGGAGTCTGACGGTGTTTCTGCTCAGGGGAAAAAAACAAACAAAAAAAACCACATTTACCATTTGCGTGCTATCGGATTATTTAAACAGCTTATATCTATATAATATATCAGTTTACGGTCAACGTCTGATTTTGATCCGATCCAATTATACTCCGTGCAATTAGAGGAAGTTTCTGATTTCTATATTTGTTTATTAATTTATTAGAAAAACAGTTTGCTTAATCAAAAGGGAAGGAAGTTTAAAAATGTGGTAAAGTGTAGAGGAGAAACAAATCAGCCTCCTGAATGAATTAAGAGCGATCTCATTATCTTAAAAAAGGACAATAAATGTACAATAAATGTAAATGTGTTCGAGTCAAACCGGGACTTTTGATTGTACAGAATAACAGAACACATCTCTGAGAGTAAAAACTCCTTTCATTTCTCTATATAATCCCCTGCTACACTAATGCACTTATCCCAGTGTTTCATTGAGTGTGCTCTGAGGAACCTAAAAAACAAACAAAAAAAAAAACAAAAAAAAAAAAAACGTCATTCACAGACGTATAACCTTCTTATAGTGTGTGTATCTGTGTGTGCGTCACCTGGAGGTATGGGATCCTGAGGTCGATGATGTCTGTGTTTATGTTTGCTTTTCTTCTTCGGAGGTTGGATGTGCATCAGTCTGTACTGCTCTGGGAGCTAAAAGACAAACAGAAAGATTGGAGTACGGACTGAAGCTGTGATCTGTTTGTGTTTTATTGTGCACAAGTGTGTGTGTGTGTGTGTGTGTGTGTGTGTGTGTGTGTGTGTGTGTGTGTGTGTGTGTGTGTGGTTCATGTACCGGTCCAGTGTGTAGTCTGAATCCTGTCAGCAGTGCTCCAGTTATTGGGCTGAAAGAGTTTCCACACACTGGAGGTTTCTCTATAAGGGATCGCAACGAACTTCCATCCTGAACTCCTGGACTGTCTATCATACCTAAAAACAGACAATAACAGAACATTCAGGATTATTATTATTATTTCTTTTCTTCAATTTATTAATTTTTTTATGGATGTAGATGTATGCCTGCCCGCTTTGCATGCTGTATATATTACATAATAGTTAAACTACGAGGGTGAGTCAAAAATTATCCGCACTCTGGCTGTAGAATGTATTTTAACTTTTAGAAAAGATAAACATCATCTTTCGACCTTGCTTTTCAATACACGCTTGTCCATCAACAAGCTTTCGTATTCCCTCATTAAAAAAATGTTTTAGTCTGAGCTGCGAGTCACAAATGCACCGCTGTCCTCACGTCTTTATCAGAAATGAATCTCCGTCCTCGTAGGGCTGCTTTCCGGAGTGCAAACATATGGAGCGAGATCATGACTATAGGGAGGATGCTTTAACACCTCAAAACGAATTCGACAGTGTGGGCGGAAGTGCATCGGGCATGCGAGATCACAACGGCCTCGGATAGCAGTCCTCTGCGTTTAATCATATATTAACACATTTAGGCTTCAGCTTTTCAATAAGCATCTCACTGTTGATTGCTGAACTTTTCTCCTGATAATGTTCCAATACTGGGCTTTAAGAATCCCAGAAAACTGTAAGCATGAATGAATTTCCCAGCTGATGGTTGACTTTTGAACTTTTTCTCGGTCGGCGATTGAGGATGTTTCCGTTCCATACTCTGCCGTTTACTCTCAGGCTCGTAGTGATGAATCCGTGTCTCGTCACCAATAATGATTCTCTTTAAGAAACTTTTACCTTCCTTAGAGTATCGCTCCAAATTTTGTTTGCAGATAGACAAACGCTTCAGTTTATGCTCTTCTGTGAGGTGTTTCGGCACTAGGTACACCCTCAGACCACAAAAAAACAAATCGCTGCTCTTCTTTCATGTAAATCACAAGTGTGGCATCTATTTCTGAGGCATCGCAGTTACAAATGAACTGATGTAACACGTTCACACCTGCACAGACGTGACCGGGGAGACAGTAGACACAGTAAATATAACTGGAGTGCTGATCATTTTTGACTCACCCTTGCATTACAGCATATCTATCTATCTATACACACCCAGACATCAGGGTACTTTTCCTGCTCTTGTTCACCTCACCTGGTAGTTCAGGTAAGAAGTTGCTGAGTTTCTCCTTCACCTTCTTGCCACAGAACTTGTTGTACGCATGCTCCAGATTGTAGTGTGTGATCAGGTTAGTGTTCCCCGTTAATTCATTTCCAACTGATTGAAATAAACACAAATAACATTGCACAATGATAAAAAATAAATAAATAAAAACAACACATTCTTATGTAGTACAGAAGAATGGAATACACCAGGACGTTTAGCATTAGCTTTACCAGGCAGTTCTCGCAGTAGGTAGAACGGTTCATTGATGACTCCAGGTTTTCGCCCAGTAGGCCCTTCATCCCCGAGCTGTCCAGAGAGCGGAGGCGGCACCGGGGCTGCGCTCTGCGGGTGCGGAGGTGCAGGTTTTCCCGGTCCGAAACCCAAAGCCGCGGAACTCGGGGGTGCCTGGGCGTCGTTTTGGCTAAATAGAGTTGAAAACATTTCTGTCATGATTTAAATAAAAAATAAAGATTATTTAGATGTAATAAATATACTTTAAGGTAACGCTAAAACCCGGTTTGTATTATCAAATACTCTTTCAGTGCACGTTATCAACACGGGCGGTACCGTAATAACCGTAATACAGGTACATTCGATATGTCGAAATCCATCTACCGTAATTCACATAGTGTTAAGGCATTGTGAAAGCTAAGTTTAAATAATTTAAACATTTAAGTTCAACCTTTATTCGTCACATATTCATTACTGCACAGTGGAATTCTTTATTCCTCGCATATACCAGCTTCTTGTTAGTGGGGCTGGGGTCAGACCACACGGTCAGGCACTATATGGCGCCCCAAAAAGCAAGGGCCCTGCTCAAGGGCCAAACAGCGGCAACCTGGGGCTTGGAACACCGGACCATCAGAACTGTAACTCATAAAAAATACACATGTATTGGTCTGACTGACAGAGCACCAAAATGTCCAGGATGGGGCTCATCCTGGATTCTCACGCTGGTTCTGAGTTGGCAACTTTATGTTGGTACATGGTATGGGGAGCTGTCCAGTTGTCCAGTATGGCAATGCTCCAGGAACTACATGAAGAAAGCGGGAAAGATTGAGGCCGACCTCTCCAATCTTTGAAACAAACTTTTTTTTTTCTCCTCTCTGAAAAGAAATGCGGATAACATTTTCTGTCCAACTGCAGCTGCCTTAAACACGACAAACCCACACTGACTCCCTAATGTTACTTACATGCTCATACATATCTTACATTAATGCAATCTCCACACGGTACTCTATTTATTTTTGTACTGTATATATTTATTTTTGTCACATGCTGATTTCATTTAATAATTAAATGATGGTTTCATTTATTAAGGAAAAAAAAGCTGTCCAAACCTACCTGGCCCTATGTAAAAAAAAAACGTAATTCCTCCCCGTACTAAATCATTAGTGGGCCAAAATTCCTTCACGGTGATGTGAAAGACTCGATGCCAGTTACCGCAAATGCTTGATTGCAGGGTGGCACAATCAGTTATTAGGTTTAGGGGCCATTACTTTTTTATATGAAGCCAGACTGGTTTGGACAGCTTTTAACAACTGCATTTTGTATTTACTTGGGTTATCTTTGTTTAATAGTAAAATTTGTTTGATGATCTGAATCATTTAAGGGCAACAAATATGCAACAAAAAAAAATCAGGAAGGTGCTAATACTTTTCACAGCACTGTATTTAGCTATGGTTTATTGTTTCGTCCCCCGTACTTTTATATTTAGTATTAACATTTTGCACAACATTCCCAAGCCAAATTTAAAATTGCATGTTAAAACCTACTTGGAAATAAACTGGTGACAATATTTAATTTTGATAATTTTATCTGTTTTGTCTTTTACTCATCACTGTAGGTAATGTTCTGTTTGATTTATCAGTTGATTCCCATGTGGAGCTTGTATATTTTACATTAATATACTTGTTATTTTAAGAAACCCTGTAGTGTGTGGTTTGTGTCCTCTCAAGACTCCTCTTGCTAGTATCTAAAGAATTAAAAATAATATGTGAGAATCATCCTTCTATGCTTCTACAAGTTAATTTATTAAGTAAATGACATGATGTGTACATTACATCATAAGCTGGGTTGCGTTAAGGCTTTCCAGGGCCTTGAGCTAACACGCCTCTTGGAGCTCCTGATTCACGTTTCGACGACCAACTCTAGTCCCTTTTCTTAGTAATGTATATGCCTCATGTCCACTTAAAACTGAAAGGAATTATAATGATGATAATAATAATAATCATAATAATCATAATAACAGTAATAAAAATAAAATTAAAAAAAACTTATTAACAGTGAATTCTAATTATAAAGTCAACACTCAAACAAGTTACATACAACAAGAAACGTATTTAATTGAACACATTTGGTAAAATAAAACAATACAAGTTAGCTTAAAAAAAAGAATTAAAAGTTGAACTATGAGCGTTGATTCGGTCCACAGGAGTTTGGAGGAACTCAGAAATTTTCAGACTGACAAAGTGACGAGACAAACGATTCCAAATCAGCCACAGATGCCTGCGGGGAAATAAACATAGAAAGCCGCGTCAGATGTAGGAGAGAAACGTTTACTCTTGTAATGTATTACAATAATATAAATTTGATACAAATATAACATTTAACTTAAAGAACACATATTTCATAAAGGATGCCCCGCCTGATTTACTATATTCTCCCATATAAATATAATCACACTGATGTCTTTAATGCAAGTAAAAATCATTGACATACAATACACACACACAAAGAGGTGATTGAGATATATATATATTTATTAATTTTTTTCCTCTGTCACCTTCCACTCATCCACAGCTGCTGCTATGCGCTGTTCTGTGTGTGCGATAGTTTCTCGTCCAGACTGGACTCTCTGAGCCAGAGCTGCGTTCTCCTTCTGTAGCTTCCTCAGCTCTCTGCGCACATACTCCTCCTGCCCCTGGTGGTACGGGATCAACACACTACACACATCCTGCTCAGGAATGCCACTAGGTCGCCTGCAAAGCAAAACACAAAACAACGACGAGTTAGAGATAAAGGCCATGTGCAAGTTTTGGACATTCAATAACTACAACGTGTTATACAACATACTGTAATAACTCACATATACGAGGGTTATATTAAAGTTTCTGTTCGCCGTCCTGTATATCAGCGCATTCTGTTCGAGGCTACTGTCTCCCCAGTCAGTACTGTCCTCCGAACAGTCCAGGGACATGCAGATAAAATTAACTGGTTTCCCCAAAATGCCCACAATGTGTATTTGTGTGCCCTGCGATGGATTGGCACTCTGTCCAGGATGTACGCACCTTCATTCCCCAAGTCTCCTGGGATAGGCTCTAAGCCCCCGCGACTCTCAGTGGTATAAAAGATGAACGAACGCTCCGTAGCTCACATATCTATTATCTTAGGACACCACAAGAGGGCGTACTTGCACTTCAAAGTTTGAAAGGACAAGAAACAGGCAGAGTGCAAAGTAAAGCGTTGTTGTTGCCAGAGCGTCTTTCTCTGTTAAAAGAGCTTTTTATCATCTTTGGCCTTGAGATAGTTATAAATATTAGATATGTGCATAGACTTAAAGTATAATTTCTAGTACTGATGGTATTATTTGGCCCTTGGGGTGTTTATATTCTTACGTTGTGATCTCGCAACCCAGACCAAGCACATAACTGTATTTAAGTGGTAGTGCCATGACCCTGACCCAAGTATATACTGTAAATCTACCATGCAGGTCCTGGTGTGTCTTTAGCCTGCTCTTCAAGTCTGTCCAACTCCTCCAGTTTCACCTGCAGGTCTCCTTCCTCTATCACTCTGTTTATGTCCTCCTGCACACACAACAGCTCTGGGTTATTTACACATTTAGTGAAACACTGCAACATAAGAACGGTTTTGCAGATCTATATTGTGGCACGCAACATCAGAACATCACAACAGCACGTTACTAAGCAAATGTGTTTACTTCGTGTTACCTGGATGGCTTTCTGCAGATCGCTTATGAACTGCTTGTGGATGACTTCGGCCATCTGTGGATTCTGCTTGCACAATGGATGGAAAGAGTGGGAGAACCTGTTGAAACTGGACCAACACACAGGAGGAGAGATTTATCTTTAATTTTTGTCAGTTTAAAGTCAATAGTATTAAGCAGTAGAATAAATATGTTAAAAATAAATTACTGAATCTAATTACTAACGTCTTGCAATTATCTTTCAATTAACAAAACTTTATTTTGGATTTGGACTTTTATAGAATCTAACATGCAGGAAGATGACAACTAGCATGGAACGTTTACTAAACACTGGTTATAATAATTACTTTTTATACCTGTAAACCATCATCCTGGGCTATTATTATGCAATAAATCAATGCAGCTTGGCAGATCAGAAAGCTTCTTCTTCTTCTTTGTTTTTCGCTGTACCCTTTCAGGGGTCGCCACAGCGAATCATCGGACTCCATCTAACCCTATCCTCTGCTTCCTCTTCTCTCACCCCAACTAACTTCATGTCCTCTCTCATTGCATCCATAAA
>JAQMYL010000002.1:6523047-6533806 GCA_030014365.1 Clarias pachynema | reverse complement strand
ACAAATAACATAATGAATTTTATGATGAAGGCCTAATATGAGCTTCCCCTGTTTCAAAAGCTAGCAGCCGCCACTGACATCATCGTATAACAGAGCGTATGAATGAACAGAAGGGGGAAACTCAAGAAAAGTTAATTATCATGCAGTTTCCTGCACTTTAGTCGTTCACAGTTTTAAATATTAATCTCCTTCAAGATAATAACTCATAATATTAATAATAATTAAACAAACATAAAAAATTGAAAAAAACACAAAAAATCTTCTACCTAACCTAAAATGAAATGTCCTAATGTATCGCCTTTCCCCTTTTGGCAACAGTGTGTATGATACATGCAGGGTGAGACTGAAGCATGCATGGTTTATCATAAACATTTACACACACACACACACACACAAACACATATATACACTTATAGTGACACACAGACACACAAACAGAATGAACAGAAAGAGACGAACCTTGGCACAGAGACAGAGTCATCCTTAACGGTCAGGAGAAGTGAGGAAGAGACAGGAAAGAGCAGGCGGATAAAAATAAAGGGGAATGATGGGACGAGAACACATAGCAGACACACACACAGGCAAACCGGGAAGAGGCAGCAGAAGAGTAAAAATAATATGCAGCAAGAAAGAGATCACATTATTGGTTAAACAGATAGATAGATAAAGAGAGAGATAAACCCAAACGTACAGAGCAACAAACCTCAGCAGGGAGACAGAACGTTATTATTATTATTATTATTAAAGGAGAGACGATGTGTGTGGGTGAGGGAGGGAGGGATGGAGGGAGGGACAGATAAATGGAACGGCGTCATCTGTGGGCGTTACTCACTTTGATGTGGAAGTCCCACCCCCTGTGTTATTTGAGCACTGTCGTAACTCCGGTCCGCCTGCGTAGGATAAGGATTTTCCCATAGGCATGCTTCCTGGGGCGGGGCCCGGAGGTGGCGAACCAAAAGATCGAGCGCGAGGAGACAGGGGCGGAGCTCGGGAAGGGGGTGGGCTTGTTGGGCGCAGGAAAGGTCTATTGGGGGAGGGTCTTAGGGGGGCAGGGCAGGCCTGGAGAGAACCCTCCCTCTGCTGAGCGGACAAGAACGGCGAGGTGTAACCCATGAGGGCCGGAGGAGCCGCGGGAGTAGAACCGAGCGAGCGCGGGGGCGCCGGCCTGGGCGGAGACAGCTCGGGAGCAGCCGATTCGAACTCCGGACTCTCCGAGGGCGTCAGCAGACTGTCGTAGGACAGGCTGCCGTTCCGTGTCTGATTAGCCAAGCTTTTGTAGCTGGTGGAGGTCGTGCCTTCGGACAGCAGCGGCCCCAGTGCGTTGTGGGTCGTCTGAGCCGAGCGGATGCTGGAGGAGCACGAGGCCACCGCAGAGTGTAGGATCGTGTCAGTGAAGGAAGGATAAGACCGCCCTCCGAGAGCGGACGGCCCGCCCAGTCCCCCCGAGCCTGCTCTGCCTCCCTCCCCTCCCCCTCCTGGACGCCACCCGGAAATCCCCCGGCCCGCAAGACTGGGCTCCGAGCGATAGCTGGCGTGGCCGGTGGACAGGGGGGCGGAGGGCGATTCTGTCACACTGTCCCCCCGATTCATCTGAGAGAAAGACACACAGAGGGACACAGTGTACCAAACGCTCCAAAACAGCAGCGGCAACACGGGGAAGGTTTGAAGGTGACGTGAAACAAAAACAGAACCTTTTGAAACTAATAATGGATTGTCAGTAGACACTAGTGGAAACGCATTTTAGTTATGGAACGTATACAGGTGTGCTCGAAAGTTTGCATACCTTGGGAGAATTTGCAAGATGTGTACCATTTTTTAAAAAGAAAACCTGAGCGAGAAGGCAAAACAAATGTATTTTAATTTCTCATAGGACTCAAGTTCATATGCATATATTACAAAGTAACGCGTTAGAGTACTTTGATTACTTTTTTGATGTAACGAGTAATCTAACGTGTTAGATCCGCCATGTAAGTACTCAGTTATTTAGTTATATTTTCAAAAATGTAATCCGTCATTCAGACAATTTATGTAATCCGTGAGCCAGACAGCAGTGATTCCATTAGTGTGAGTGAAAATGAAAGTCGTCCATATGCTCTTTAGGTGAAAGCAGCCCTGTGTGAATCAACAAAATAATTATTTGCGAGATTGCTTTCAACCCTAATGTAATCATCAGCAATTAACCTGTTTATTAAATAATAAAAGTGTTTTTGTTTCACGTCATGTTCACCAAAAGGGCGGGAGAAGAGAGACAAAAAAAAGCAGAACACAACCCTGAAGACCGAGAGAGACCCGTATGTTCATAGGACCCGGCACAGCATGATGCAAATATAACCACAGAGCAAAACAACACAGCATACACACAGCAGCACACACACACACACACACACACACACACACACACACACACACACACACACACACACACACAGCTACAACTTAGTCTGCTTCAAAATCATTAGAAAATAAACGAAAGATTAAATATGAAAACATATTTGTGCACATCTGTAGGTATGTCGAATCCTGCTGCTCATCCAGAGCGAAGCGTCTGCTCTTAACCAGCACGTGTGCACGTGTGCGAGTTCACGTCTCACGCACGTCCTTACCTTGTGTGTGGAATGTGTGTGGTTTTTTCCTGGGCTGCTATAGGACGGCCGGTATTTATATAACGCCGGTGTGGGTGGAGCTTCACTCAGGAGACTGCTCTCTGATTGGAAGATAGCGAAACCATCAGGAAGGAAATAACATACATACATACATACATACAGTAAAAACTATGCTGAAATTTTTATTCTGCAGCCTGCATGCACGGGTGTGGTTACAGTCCTGACCTTCATTGTGTGTGTGAGGCAGCCCTTGGTATCTGTGCTCTGGTTTCGGAGGTGGAGGAGCCTCGATGTCTGTAGACTGGCTTTCCATGGCTTCCAGACTGCTCTTAGACTAGAAAACATACGGTTAATCCAGTTAACAAGACCTCTCTGATCAGGACAAGGTGCTGTGAGACACGGCAGTATTACAGGGAGTCCCCGACTTATGAACGAGTTCCGTTCCGGGAGCACGTTCGTAAGTCGGATTCGTTCTTAAGTCAGACAAAGTGAGCCTTATACACCTTTGACAAAAAAATAGATGAGGAGGAAGGATAATCCTAATTTCGGAAAATCCAATAGAGCTCTGAGACAAATTGGTGTCCGTTTAAGCGCACAGTGAACATCATGTAGCGTTGTCCCTTTAGCGGGTTCCCTTTAAATGAGGTCAGCTGACCCCGCTGTGTTACCGGGATTCCCCTCGCGATTTAAAGGCGCAGTCTCAACCTGTGTATTTGGTGTTTTTGTTCCACATTATACTCTTGCGAAACTGCGTCTTTAAATCACGAGGGGAATCGCGGCGACACTGATCTTGGATAATTAAGATTATTCATTAACAGAGACCAAAATCACGATCGTGCCTAATGTGAAAACGCACTATGATGATAGACAGCATTAAAACACGAGGCATGAACTACACCTACACGTTTGTGTTATCGTACGTCTGTGTGAATGTGTACCTGCTGGATCCCGTTGTCCAAGACTTTAGCGGCGAGCTGTGCTTCGGAAAGTTGAGGCCGCAGAAACGGAGGCTGAACCTGAAGGGTTTTGGACTGCTTCAACCTCCCTATGTACCTTCACACACACACACACACACACAGACACACACTCAGATCAGGACTATGCTCTACTAGACAAAATAAAATACAGAAAAGTGTAGAAAGCTACAGAATATGTAAGTGTGAAAACCTTGGAGCTTGTGAGCTACAGAGCACATGAGACACATTTTTACAGCATCCATGTGTGAATGGGTTCACGCCCCCTCTGAACTTCCCTGTAACCTGAACAGGGGGAATGAAAGTGACAGAAAAATTACTTTCAATATAAATAATAAATATAATACTTGTATGAATTCTCTCTCTTTCTCACACACACACACACACACACACACACACACCTGTTCGTTTGTTGTTCTCCCTCTGGCTACCAGCACAATGTGGAAGCCGGTGAGTCCGGCTACTGGGACGAAGAACAGACCTGCGATGCACATCACTGCCATACTGAAGACCGTGTTAAGGATTTATAATAATAATAATAATAATCATTTATCATCACTACACGGAGGAAACAGAAACCTGGAGACGGACTTGTGCAGGAAGCTCATCTTCCGTATGTGTGTGTATAGATTACAGTCGACCCCCTCGCGAAACCGTCGTTCAGAGGTCAATCTTTTGTGAATTTTTCCTTAGAAACCAATTTTTTTTTGCGCGCGCGAAAAACACTCAATTTTGAGCAACCACAATTATTTTTTTTCATGGCAATATATTATTTTTCATGCGTTTTAACACTAAACTATTAAAAACAATACAATTGTCTCATTTTGTAACATAAATATTAACATAAATTCAGCTAAATTTCCATATAAAATATAATCGTGTATAAACGTTTTAGTACTGTAGAGAGAACACAAAGCAACCGTAGAGCAAAAAAAAACAACCTGGTTTCGCGGAGACATTTGATTATTAAAATAAAACTTTAGTTGGGAGCGGAGTGAACACACTCAGTCTCGCGCATTGATGCTAGCAGAGTTCAGCGCTTCATAGACAGGCCGGAGCAAAACTAAGAAAAAAAAACGAGCGGAGGTAGAGGAAAGATACATGGTGGAGGCAGAGAAATCCGTAATCGCCTTCCCTGCTGGGTCTTAGTGCTCGTCTCTTACTGGTTTAATCAACTTCCGTGTATGCGTGTACTGTTTACTATAACACTGTGACCACGTGTGTGTGTGTGAAACGAGTGTAAAGCAAAGGCAAGTCTCATTAGAGAGGTTAAAGATCCATTTTCTCTCTCTGTTCAAGGCTCAGCCTGCTCTTTACCTGCACACACACACAGACTTTCACATTCACAGACACAGACACACACACTCTTTCTCTCTGCTCTACACAGAAACACTGCTCTGTCGCGATTCTTTTCAAAGGTAAAGTGCAGGTTAATTTGTTTCATTTTTACTTTACAGCAGTTGGTGTGTTTTTAAAAATTACATTTGGTTTATGAGTGTTTTGGAATACGAGTCGCTTCCGGAACAAATTATGCTCGTAATCCAAAGTTCCACTGTATATATTTGGAAGATGTAAAGCATAAATGTCTATGTTTTTTGTGTTAGTCCAATTTTATTTTATTTTATTTTTATTATAACAGCTCAAGGAGCAACATGTTTGTGTACTTTCTAAAGATTTTAGTTTTGTTTTTGAATTTTGAATTTAGTTCTGTTTTGGAAATGAATGCTTTTCTTGTTTTTCATCCGCTTCATCGATTAATAGGGGGAAAAAAAATAATCGACAGATTAATTGATTATTAAAATAATCGTTAGTTGCAGCCCTAACTTATACCAAAGAAAACACTCTTGCATGAATTACAGTACATTTAAGGGGTAACATCTGTATTTTACAGTATACGGGTTTACCTCTACATCCTTTTTAAATGTTTTATTTTTTTTAAGGGTAATGTATTAAGCTGAGTTTGAAATAAAATGAAAGTGTTTAGGGTTTAAACTATAAAAATAGGCGTTTATATATATTCTTTTGACCACATCCAAAATGCAAGTTTTTTTTTTCACGATTCCCGGTTGCTTTAGGATCGTAACCCCCTTCCAACTTCGGGGGTCGACTATATTATCTACGTATATATGGAGAGGTTGGACACGCCTGCACAGCCCAGCTAAAGGGTGGCGAGCTACGATCGCAAGGATTTGAATGAATTTGTGTAGTAGTTCATGCAAAACACCCACAAGAACGTGGCTTCTCTTTTGCAGTCTGTTTTCTCTCAAGGGTTTTTAAGCACATTGGCAAATTAAAGTTGTGTAAAGCTGCTTTGTGATAATGTTGATCGTCTACACAAATCTGCTACACAAATAAATTTGAATTGAATCAAGGGAAATTTACAAACAGGCACGTTTCTACTGCAAAAAAATAAAAAATAAAAACCCTCTTCGGCGCACTTTTCCTAAATGATGAAGGATACGTGACTCCGGAGTGTACTCTGTCCAGATGTTCGGTGTGATACAGGATGTACAGGAGGCTGAAGCCGAACACTCCCATTATGTGTGTCGTGAGAGACAAAAGGAACAGGAAGAAATAGCGGTAGTTCCGCCTCCCGATGCAGTTATTCACCCACGGGCAGTGATGGTCAAACTCCTGAAATCAGAAGAGATGTTAAAGAGAGATTCAAAACAAACGTACCTACATAGGATGCAGAGAAAGTGTGTGTGTATGTGTGTGTGTGTGTGTGTGTGTGTACCTCGACGCAGTTGTCACACACGGAGCAGTGCGAGCATCGCGGCGGTCTGTAAAAGCGGCATGTGGAACACCATTTCATGCGCACCTGAATGCCCCTCACCTCCACCGTCTTATAGAGAGGAGCCCGGAAATCGTCCTCCTTATCTTCATCCTCCTCCGCTGCACAGATATAAAGAAACAACCAAGAAACAGTGAATTTTATCAATTTAATTCATTCATTAAAAGTAAGAAAATCTGATGGGTCTCCTGGGTGGGTGGGGGCATTTATTTTTGCTTATGGAATGGTTAAATGAGTATATGGCTGCTACGGCTATGGTGAAATCTGCAGCATTTTCTTTAATAAACAATTGTCAAATATTTGTTGTGTACGAGAAATATCATCAGAATCATAATAATCGTTGAAAATGATCCGCACTATGGTTATATTAAAACCATATTAAAACACCTCATCAGCGCTTTCTGTTCAAGGCTACCGTCTCTCCAGTCACTGCTGTGCAGGTGTGAAAGTAGTACATCAGTTCACTTGTAACTTTGCACGAAAGAACAGCAGTGTGCAGCGATTCTTTTCTTCTTTCTTTTTTTTTTTTGTGGTCTGAGGGTGTGCCCGGTGCCGTTATTTATCAAAGACTTTCTGTGCAGTACGCAGAAAGCGTTTGTGTATCTGCAAACAAAATTTGGAGCGATACTCTGAAGAAGGTGAAAGTTTCTTAAAGAGAATCGTTACTGGTGACGAGACACGGTTTCATCACTACGAGCCTGAGAGTAAACGGCAGAGGAACGGAAACATCCTCAATCGCAGAAACGAGAAAAGATTCTAAAGTCGACCATCAGCTGGAAATCAGTGCATCATTGCTTTACGGTTTTCTGGGATTCTCATCTCAAGAACCGGGATTGGAACATCATCATGAAAAAAAAAAAAGGTTCAACAATCAACAGCGGCGCCTTTGTGGCTCGCAGCTCAGCTGAAAAGATTTTTTCACTGAGGGGACATAATAGCACGAAAGCAAGAAGATTATGAAAAAAAAAATCTTTTCTAAAAGTTAAAATAAATTCTACAGCTGTATATATTTATGCCATTTGGCAGAGACCCTTCCTTAGCAAGTTACATTTGATCTCATTATTCATCTAAGCAGTTGACAGTTAAGGGTCTTTATCAAGGATCAAACAGTGGTTCAGGGGTTTGAACCTAGAACCTTCTGATTAGCAGTCCAGTAACTCAATGTCTTTAACCTGTCATAGGTTATTTTTCCTATAGTTGCACACCCCCAAATGTCTTATTCCCTACTCAACACTTAATTCCAGAACATTCTGATCTACATATTTCACAAACATATGCGTGTGCACCTCTGGGGAAGACGCCCGGGTCCATAAATGTAGCCATGCAAAAGTTGGCCAGGGTGAAGAGGAAGACCACGATGTTGTAGACGGGAATGGAAGAAGAGAAATGTTCAGCCAGCCAAGGACATCTACGATCAGAGAGAGAGAGAGAGAGTGACAGGGAGAATGGTAAAGACAATATGATCGCACTTTTTCCACAGACCACACACACAGACCGACGGAGACGTCAAAAGACTTACGTGAAGCACAGGAAAAGCGTCGTGGCCCCGACGAGGAAGGCTGTCGCTGCGGACACGGGCACATAGCGGCTGGGACGGAATCGCCGGGAAGGGGAGGGGTCTCCGAGAGCCCCACCCACACTGACACCCGCAGGCATTGGGGAGAAAATGCAAAAAAAAAAAAGCTAAAAGCGCATGCAGGGGGTCAGAGAACGAGCGCTCGCCGTCCGCTTGTGGAGGAGCTACGGGAGGAAAGTACTGTCATAACGATGATAATACGCGCGTTATAAATTATATATCCAAATGTAAAAAGTAAAAAAAAAAAAAAAAAAACTGCCTCGGAAATGATGAAACACTCTGATGAACACAGCGCAGGTGTTTGTGTGTGTGTGCTTATACATAAAAATACATTTATATAGTTTATGATCTTTTTATGATAAAATAGATTTATAGTTTCGTCTGAAAAATATACATTTATATGGCTTGAAGGTGATACGATTTTGGCAGAAATAATAATAATAATAATAAAAAAAGAATAAAATCAAGTGAAAGCTCTTTTAGTGCAAATCGCTTCTAAGCCCTGTGTTTCAGCGATCGGAGAGGCTGAGGAGAAACAGCAGCAAACAAAGCAGTCACTGGTGCAAAACAGTACTCTTTCTCAAGAACAAGGCATACGTTTCACAGGACGCTCATAAAAACGCGTGAGTCAAACACGAGGTCACCCCCGCCCCCTCCAAAGAAAAAAAAGGGGAAAAAAAATAAAAAACAGAAAGAAAGAAAACTCAATAAGGAACAATGGAGGGTTGCGTGGAAATGATGAGGCAAAGCGAACAGGAAACGAAATGTGCTACAGTCTCTTCTGGAGCAGGAGCCCCGGTGTCCCCCGCTGGGATGGTCCGTCTAATAAAAGATCGCAATTATGAAAAAAATGAAGGATAAAAACGGCGCTCTTGTGATCTTCCGGCTCATACTTCTGAACCTAACTCATCCCAGGAGGAAGAAAACAGTCTCTCGTGTAGAAATCTCGCAAACTCGTCAGTATTTCCGAATCCATACAAAGATGTGAAGGTCTGGAGTCTTTCAGAGGGTCGGACGTCCGCACATGACTCCCTCGCCTGCGTGCGTTTCCACCAGGGCGAGCGCACACGTCATAGTGCTCGTCTGAGTCCAAGAGCATTTTGGCTCTGTTTTGTAACCCATCAGGCCCCTTTGTTTTTGTTTCTTTTTTATTTTGTTTTACAGGAAACAAAAACCTATGGAGTTTTTTATGATGAGCATTTCCGGAGTTTTCCTCGGGTACTACGTGCAGGTCACAGGTTCAACCTGTAAAAAAAAAAAGAAATAATACTACATGTTAATAACGTTTATAAAAAAAATGTACAGCGCCATCTGTTGAATGAAAATTCTTGTAAAAAAAGAATTTTTACATCATTTACCGTGATGTGAGCAGAATGAAGGCGTTTATTAAGCAGATTTCATAAATATATTAAGAATATTTAAGATATTAAAAAATGCACAGCGCCATCTGTTGAATTTTGAGATATTTTTCAAGGTCAATTTTAGTTTTTTATGATATAAGGGTGTTTTATATTTAAATTTCACAGTAGCTGATATGTTACCTCAAGCTTGGCCAAATACACCTGTGAATGAAAACCGGACTGAAATTCGTTCAGTAGTTTTAACGTGATGCGAACACAAACAAACAGATACAGAAATTCCAAAAACCGTCTTGATGTGTTCCATCACTCATCTTACGACTTCCCTAAATTATTTTTCCGCAAATATCTTCAATGTACAGACACGGCAACTTTACAGTTTTATTATATGTATAGATAGATAACACATTGTCCTAATATATGATCTACATCAGAAAGTAATACTAATAAAAATAATACTCTACGTAATAATCTATTACATGAATTAGAGACAGCACTACTGTCACGGATCTCCAATCTACAAATGACGACTTAAGACCTACAGTATTTGATCCGTCAATATTTGGGTTGATCCAACACACACATACACACAAACACACACCAAAAAAAAAAAGAAAACATTGCAAGAGTGTTGTACTGATGGTATTTAGATAGTAACCTAGTAACCCAGTGAAAGGATCTGTCCAATGACGGAGAAACTTTAAAGCACTTTTATAAGTCGCTCTGGATAACAGCAGCTAAATGTATCAACACCTTCAACATTAAATTCAACAGTACGGTGCTATAATTAAAACAAACTCCACTGTTTATTTGGTGCTTAAAAAACTGTCGGAAGAATTTCGCAACTTATATGAGAAAGGCGCAGCCCTGTTGACCGTGAGTGTGTGTGTGTGTGTATATGTGTGTATATATACACACAACATGTTGAAACCTGATTATTCGCCTCCTTCCTGCTGTCACATCTGACTCATCAGAGAAAGGGTGTGACAATGAGACATCCTGAGACTGCGGTAATGTCATTCATCTTGATGTAGCGGCGCATTCCTTATCATCAGCTATATCGCTTATCAAACAAACCTTCAGGTTATACGGCTCATGTCATCTACTTGACACCGTCAGGGACGAACTGATTGTGGGTGACAACGACTGTTGCTAAACGCGTTTACAAATGAAATCAAATTGAATCGTGTTAAATAGTTTACTCACTGGAAGATTCCGCGCTATCCGCCCTCTTCTGTATACCTGAGATGTTGGCTAGTTTTGCTTCGATTATCAAGGAGAAAAGATCCATCACCACTAATGACTAAAGAACTCCTTTTTTTTTTTTTTAATCATGTCCGATCAGATCAGGGTAAAGTACGGGTGTAACGTTACAAATAGGGATGCACCGATACCACTTTTTTGGAAAACGAGTACGAGTACTTGCATTTCAGTACTCGCCGATACCGAGTACT
>JAQMYL010000002.1:6500411-6521018 GCA_030014365.1 Clarias pachynema | reverse complement strand
AGATTTAAAATTTTTCGATTGTTCCATCTGACAGCGGAGCTAGAAATTTTGACAGCCTCTTTTCTACCATTTACAGAAGTACCATTTGGTTTAAAACATTACTGAAACTTTACTTATCTGCTCAACCTGGACCTTCTGAAAGACATCTTCATGCTGTCTGAGAAACACAACTTATTAAATGCCCAGGCAAGCTGCTGCTCTTCAGGAAAATCGACAATGTATATTAATTAACAGCTAATTAAACCTTATTGATCACATTTGTTTGTTTGTTTTTACACATTGTGACGTTTATACCTTGTGTGTGTGTATCTTTTTCTGTAGGTGATAAAAGTGAGTAGTGTGTGTGTGTGTGTGTGTGTGTGTGTGTGTGTGACACTTCTCAGACAGTGAAAGTGAAATCAGGTTTGTTTCCACTTTAAGGAAACACTGAAGAAACTGATCCTTTAAGCTGACAAGTCGTAAAGAATGACCACTTTAATACAAGAATAATGAATAAAAGTTTAAATCTATGACTCGATGGTGTTAATAAATGCTTTATGGTTCTGAAGTCCAGCGAGATAATCTTCATAAACAAATCCCCATAGTGCTGAAAACAAAGCTTCTTTCAAATTGAACGCATTTACAAAACAATTAAATATTCGTACCGATGTTATTGTGGATGTAAAATAAAACAATAATAATAAACTTATCAGAAACACACAAATAAAGAGAGAAAGAGAGAGAGAGCAAAAAGTTTGTCGGCTCATAGCGGCCCGTCGAACTAACAAGCTAACTGTTAGCTAGCTCGGACATTTCTGAAGAGAAATCCTGTGGAGAATAAAACAAACAAACACGCAAGAAAATGTCTTAAAGAAATAATGAAACTATTTATCTTACTGTCACGACGTGTCGAGCAGGTCTTTATTCTGAGTAAAGTCTTTATATCGTAAGGTTTTTCACGCTAGGCCAGTGTTAGCTAGTTTTGTTATTTTCTTAGCCAGCTAGTTTTAGCGACCGACTGACAGATGGAGGATTAAATCCTCTCCGGGTTTTTCATCCGTGTAGTAAAGCAGCTTAGGCTTGAGCAGGTCTCCGAAGTGTTCTCTACACGTCAGCTCGGACGTTACGTGTAAATATAAAGCGTGTTAAATACCAGGTTAGTCCAGAGAATTAGCCGGTTAGCTCAGGTTTCAGCCCGAGGAGAGAGAGAGACAAACTTAGCGCTTCTCCTGAGCAGCCTGTCCGGCTCAATAAGCGTCATAAAGGGTTTATTAACCTACCTGTGTGCTGTGTGAGAGGGAACACAGGGTGAAAACACTCCAGTGTGTGTGTGTGTGTGTGTGTGAGATACAGTATGTCTCTCTGAAGCCCTCTCTCTGTCACTTCCCATCGGCTCAGGTGTGTAAACTTAACTCATCACACACACACACACACACACACACACACGCCCATCATGTTACAGAAACACACACACACACACACACATAATGAATGAATAAAACCCAAAATCTCTATAAGACACACCAGCTTTTAGTATTAAACACAACTCTGTTGTCACAGTTAAAGAGATACAGAAGCAGGTCTTTATTTATTATTTCACATAAAACACTGCAAATTTCAACACCATTATGACAAACATTTGCTCCAGATACTTATAAAATAAAATATGTACGCATTTTTCCTCACAAGCAAGGAACCGAAAGTGAGGGAAGAAAATAGGAAGAGGAAAACAGTGGGACAAGAAAGAAAGACAGAAAAAAAAGAAATAAAGAGACAGAAATAAAGTTTAAAGAGAAAGAAAGAGATAAGGTTAAAAATAGAAAGAAAAAGGGGAAGAAGGAAAGAGAAATAAGGAAAACAAGAAAAAAGAAGAATGAGAATTAAACCAGGGCAGCAGAAAGGTAAAATCACCTCTCTCAGAAAGCGAGAAATAATGAAATAAAAAAAGAAGAATGAGAATTAACCAGGGCAGCACGGTGGTTTAGTAGTTAGCACTTTCGTCTTGCACCTCCAGTGTCCGGGTTCGATTCCCGCCTCTGTAAGTATGGAGTTTGCATGTTCTCCCTGTGCTTGGTGGGTTTCCTTCCACAGTCCAAAAGACATGCAGATTGGGCTAATTGGTGTTCTAAAATTGCCCTTAATGTGTGAACAAGTGTGTGAATGTGTATGTGTGTGTGCCCTGTGATGGATTGGCACCCAGTCCAGGGTGTACCCCGCCTCGTCCCCAAGTCAGTTTTTTTCTGGAATAGGTTCCAGGCCCCTGCAACCATGTGGTGTAGATGATGAGTACGAGAGAATTAACCAATGGAATTGGGGAAGGAAAGAAAGAAAAAGAAAAAGAAAATCTGAAATTCTGGAAAGAAAAAAAAGAAGAAGAAAGCAAACTGAAGCAAAACCTTACAGGAACTGAAAGAAATTGGATGAAGAAATGAAATAAATGAGATGACGCAAAAAAAAAAATTATAAAAGAAATACGAGAGACAACAAAAAAAATGAGGGATTAAAAAATTTAAGTTAAGAGAGAAAGAAAAGAAGGGTCAATAATGTGAGAACAAATGAATATGAAAAACTAAAGGGATGTATAAAAAAAAAAGAACTGAGTCAGATGGAAAAAAAAATGCAGCAAAAGCAGAACGAGCATGAGAGGAAAAAGAGCAAGAGAGACCAATAAAATGAGAGGAATAAAAATAAACCTGAGGAAGAGCAAACAATGTGATGAGACATAAGTAACACAAGGACATGGTGAGATCTCCATCCGCTGATCACACTTCAGTTCATGTACAATCTCTCTCCATTTCCACATTCCTGTTTTTCCCCAGCATGTCCACCCCTCTACTCGTCCACACCCTACCAATGTTCATTTAAGGTCTATGAAGCGAATGTCCATGATGAGGAGCGTGTGGCGAGGCAGCGGTCTGGGTGCCGGAGCGAGTACAGTCATCACCTGAGCCTGAGTGTCCACGGCCGTAACCACGATGAAGCCGCAAACCGGACTCTCTAAAATCCCCCTGCTGCGGTTCTCTCCTCCCTCGGTGTCGTCCTCCGCGCAGCTGACGCTCAGCACGTGGTGGGTCAGGTCCCGGCCCGGGCTCACGGGAACCAGCTTCAGCTGCGTGTCATCCTGCGACATGCCCAGAGGCAGGCACGAGTCCGGAATGGAGGGTGCCCCAATCTTGTAGATGCGCACGTCCGAGAAGCGCACATCGAAAGCGTGCGGGTAGAACGTGCAGCCCCGGAAGCCATAGAAATACTCGCGGATCCTATCGTCGCGTGTCTCTCGTCTGCAGTCCTTGGAGCGTTCGACCACGCCGCCAGACTTGGGTAGCAGCACTACGCGGACGAAGTGCGGCAGATCCCGTTTGAGCTCATTGTAAAGGCGTTCCTGATCGAGGACCAGCACCACGTCCACCTGGAATGCTGACGCGCAGTGGACCAGCGCCTGGTATCCTGAGCCTTTCACCCAGCCGCATGTGTTGATGATGCAGCCTCCGACGCTGGCCTTCCGGTTCACCTCACAGCGCTGAGAGAACACCTCCGCCAGACAGGACGTCAGCTACATGCACACACAGACAGACAGACAGAGAGAGAGAGAGAGAGAGAGAGAGAGAGAGGGATAAAATATTAAGTTTTTTAAACTTTCATTTCAATGTGCTACTACTAGATAGATTAGAAAAGTAAAGCTATATGCTATAGAGAGAATGCAAGGGCTACGTTCACTTCATTTATTATTTAGCTAATCTTTTACTAAAGTTGCCTGTAAGAAATGTTTTATGATTTATTTGCATTTAATAATGCCAAACAAAAAAGATCAAATACACAGACAGCTGGGAGCATGAAATTAACAAGAAGTGTAAAGGATGAAAGGTATCTGCTGGCTTTATGTTCTGCTCACTTACTTACAATTACATATTATACCAATACATACAGTCAAGCCCGAAATTATTCATACCCCAGGCAAATTCTGACTTAAAGTCACTTTTATTCGACCAGCAAGTTGTTTTTTGACCGGAAATGACAAATGCTTCACCCAAAAGATAAGACGATGTACAAAAGGCATCATTGTGGAAAAAAAATATTTCCCAGCTTTTATTTACCTTTGAACAAAAAGTGGCATGTCCAAAATTATTCTTGTACATCGTCTTATTATCTTTTGGGAGAAGCCTGTGTCAAGTCCGGTCAAAAAAAAAAAAAAAAAACTTGCTGGTTGAATAAAAGTAACTTTAAGTCAGAATTTGCCTGGGGTATGACTAATTTCGGGCTTGACGGTATGTCATGCTGTTCTTTGCATAATTATTACTACCATAAATACAACTGCACATCAAGATTGCACTGCATTTCACTTATTACTATTATTCACTTATGCCTTTTTTATTGTAATTAATATAAAAATTAGTATATACTTTTATACATACAATCTTACAAACAATATATCCTCCATCGACAGACTAGCCCAGATTATTTATTTATTTATGTTTTTTTTTTTGTCATAATTAAATGATCAGTTGTCTAAATTAATGTTATTATGTTGGCTCACTTTGTTTACTTGTGATAATCTTTAATTATGCTCTCTATGATAATTTTAGACCCTGACCGGGTAAACTAGCACGAGGAGTTGTTTTTATTAGAGCCTTACTAAAAAAAAAAAAAAAAAAAGCACTTATCCAGTTTTCCTGGATAAGGGCATTTGTAAATGTAATACAAATACTTAAACCATTTAAACTCTACAGTTTATCGCAGATATCCGTCTTCACCTTGTTATAGAGCTTGATATTGGTCCCTGGGGTCGTGGAGCCGAAGTGGAAGACTAGAGGAGCCTGCACGGAGAAGCCTTCCTCGACATCTGCCGGACGCTCAATGTACAGCGCTGACATCGTCCCTGGGACGGACACCTGAAAAGTTAAGTGGAAAAAAAATTAGCTTTAGATGATCCATCAAGCTCTTGTCTTATTAAACTATCATAATTGACTTCATAAATTATAAACCTCCTGGGTCATATTCTCTTACGCTGCTTTGGCCGACATCCAGCTCTACGAGCGTGGGCCTCCTGCCCAGCCTCACCGCGTAGTTCAGCAGCAGACGACACACTGTGGACTTCCCCACGTCGGTGGGCCCCACCACCATGACCTAAACACAAATGCACAGAGTGACTAATAGAATCCTCGTCTGTAAGTATCACGCGGAAAAATGAGACGTGAGCGGTGACATACCCTCGGCCCTCTCTCGTTGTCTCGCTCGGCCTGCCGTCTCATTTGCTCCAGCGCAGCGTGTGTGTTAAGATACAACAGCATAGGGGTGTCTTTGGAGACATAAGCCACCTGCATAGACATAAAGAGAGATAAAGTATATCAAGTTACATACAGACAAACAGCTAGGTGAGTATAGTCCATCTCCATCACAGGACCTGAGGAAGATGTTATATGTGTGGTGCTTCTGAAAACAATAGCTTGTCACCATGATAAGATGGATCCTATTGTTTATCCATTGTGTTTCCAATGTACAACACAAAGTTTCTGCCTATGTTAAGGGCTATGACGGTTCGTATTTTCTCAAAGAAGGTTTTAGAGGCGACGGATGACAAAAACAAAATCTGTTACATGAAATGACAATAACGCACATTTTTGTTACAGACTTAATTTTGATTACAGTAAATTGGACGCTATCCTTTTTCACAGCAAAGAATTGTATCTTAATGCATTGGAATAAGACATTTGGCAATTTTACACAACAATTTAAATAAACAATGTTTATATTTAAAATTTTGGGAGCACTTTCAAAACCTGTTACAGCCCTTTAGACATTAATACTCTATACTTGCATTGTGGACTTATGTAACTGATATTGATGTCTGTCTGTCTGTCCGTCTGTCTATCTATTTATCTATCCTTCTTAATTTTATTTAACTTTGTGAGGCTGTTGTTCATCAAAACATCAAAAGTAATGCTCTTGCGTGCCTTCCTACTTTATCGGCTACGACTGTGTAGGTCAGAGGATTCAGTAGGATGAGATTTGCGTGTGCTACTGTACACACAACAGAGACTTCGGAGGAGACTGACGGCACTGATGACGCCGCGCCTAAACAGGGATCTACTTCTGTTCTCGGGTATGATTGGCTTCCATAATGTGAAAACCAGAGCTATATTTAACAGTGAAAGTAAGAGCATTTTCATAGACACACCAACACAATGTGATGAGAGCTCACAGGATTGGGACTAAACAGCTGTGTGGCCATAAGAAAACCACTTGTTAATCAGTCTCATCAGAAAAAAAGGCTTTAGTTTGTTAGGTGGCAAAAAGATTGGACTTTAGAGTGATGGAAAAAGGGAAGCACATGAAGCGATGCACCCGACATTCACAGTGTCAAAGAAGGCTTCTGGGAGCATGAGGAATCATTTTTACCACAGTGTCTGCTGTAATAAAGGTGATTGAATGAAATCTTGTGTGTGACGACTTTCCAAGCATACATTAGCTACATACACTATATGGACAAATGTATTTGGCTAAACCTGCAATAACACTGTATCCAAATACAATATACAGCTGGTCCCCCTTTTGCACCTACAACAACTTCCTCTCTTCTTGGAAGGCTGTCGACAAGATTTGAGTGTTTCTGTGGGAATTCGTGCCCATTCATTCTGTATTTATGAGGTCAAGCATTGATATTGGACGAGAAGGCCTGGCTCACAATCTCCTTTCCAGTTCATCCCAAAGGTCAGGGCTCTGTGTTCGGGCCAGTCAAGTTCTTCCACACCGAACTCATCAAACAATGTGTTTAGATTTTATTAATCCCAAAGGGAAATTGTATCGTTACAGCATCCAGTTCACCTATTATACAAGTAAGGATCAGGAAAAAAAAAGGAGAAAAAGGTAAAGTAAAAAAAAAAAAATTAATGAGGTAGAACCTATTTACATGTGCAAGATTGTATATACAGCTGGAAACGAAACTGTACACAAGGTGCACCAGCAAGTTGAAATAGTAATATAGAAAACTAAAGTAAGTACCTATCGGTGATGGAAAGAAAGTTCATATAAATAGTTAAAAGGTTAACGCTAAAAATGAGCTGATTTTTAATGTCATGTTGATTGGCTCTGCTGAGTGACACATATAGGCACGCCCACCTCGAGAGAGAAAAAGCCCTATGCAGTATTCATCCAAAAAGTGATGGAATCTGCCATGGAACTGCTCACAACTTAACTCCTGCTCAACATTTTGATTTCATTTCTGACACAGGATTAACTTCAGGAAAATACCCAACTACTGACAAAGTTTCATTACGTCTTGTCCAGACAGATTTGCCTGATGCTGTGACAAAATCTGGGTCTTCCAATGTATGAGTCATAAATATATCATTGAAAGAGTGAAAACCTCTCTTTTATTTATATAGATGAACCAGCAGGTTGAAATGGTAATAAAGGAAAGGATGAAATGAATGAAGGATGTGACCATAGTGCACGGAAGACCGAATGTATACGAGTTTGTTTATAGTGATGTCACAGAGAGAGAGAGAGAGAGAGAGAGAGAGAGAGAGAGATCCCTGAGCAAAGTTATTGTAAAGTCTAATTTACAGTCCACCATCATTTCGGAATGGACAAGAGCGTTCTACAAACTGTGTCTGTCCCAAGATGTCTTGTTTTGTTGAAGCATTAAGATTACCCTTCACTGGGGGATAAGGGGCCTGATTGATTGATTCACACACCTGAATTCAATAATTATCAGGTTTGTCCATACAGTATATATATATATATATATATATATATATATATATATATATAGTACTAGAGTAGTTTCCCCTGAACAGAGTGGTGAACACGTGACCAACCCCCTACCTCGGTCTTGCCGCTGAGTGACAGGCTGCATCCCTGCCACGTGAACACGGCGATTTTTGAGCCAGGTCCGAACGTGTACTTCTTGTTCCGGTTCAACTCGGAGCCGAACACCTCGGCCAAACCGGTCAGGAGCTCGAGCTGGACGCGCTCTCCGGCCTCGACCTCAAACCGCAGCTCGATCTCCTTCTCCAGGTCAAAGCGGACGCCGCCGCCGGAACTCACGACTTCATCACCGGCTTTCTCGGGCGTCTCCGTGCTCATACCTGCGACAACCAAGGCGACGGAGACATCACTCTCAATTACACTGCACACACACTGCTTTTAATAAAGCTGACCTGCTCCACATCACTCACCATACATATTTAAGTTCAAAACACAACCACAAGAATGCTATCCGATATGTTCGTTAATATACAAGTTAACTGCCTTTAGATTCGTTTTCCCGAAACGAAATGCAACTTTAAGAACAAAGTAAACACGTTCACAGAGTTAGCCGTTAGCCATAATGCTGCTACTTTCATCGTTTTCTTTCTTTCTTTTTTTTTCCATCCTTTGCTATGACTCATCAGTTTGACTGTTAAAGTGTTGTACATCACGTGTGCGTTTAATTCAGGTGAATGAACTTACTTTTAAAGGAATAGAAACCCCAAAACGTGTCCTGTTTTCTTTTTTCAAATCACCCACCAGCGTGAAGGAAAGTCGGTCGCATAATGATGACGATGCAAGATGGCGTCGAGCAGGAGCCCACTTCCCTCCCTTCAGTGAAGCAGTCAAGCTTCAAGTTATTAAAAAAAAAAAAAAAAAGGCGGAGGCAAAATAATAGAAAAACACATAGGAATTTTATTTTTCATACACAAAGATGTTTACAAACTTACATTTAACACAACAAACGTACACTCTGTGGCCAAATGCTATATGTAGAGCACTGCAGTTTCCCCTTGATGTACAGTGATCAGCCGTAATGTTGAGTAGGACCCTCTTTATGACACCATAACACACAGTGATGCATTGTGTTTTGACACCTTTCTATTACAACCAGCATTAACATTTTCCTCAATTTTATCTACACTTGCGCTTCTATTGGATCCGACTACACAGGCCAGCCAGCCTTCACTCCCCATGTGTCCATCAGTGAGCCACGGCCATCTATGACCCCGTGGCCAGTTCATTGGTTTTTCCTTCTTTGGACCCCTTTTGGTATGTCCTGACCACTGCAACCCGGGAACATACCACAAGAGCTGCGGTTTTGGAGTTGCTCTGACCCAGTCCTCCTGCCATCACAATTTGGCCAAAGTCAAAGTCACTGAAATCCTTATGCTTGTCCATTTCTTTCTGCTTCCAACACATCAACAATATCCCACCCACTTCCAAGCACCATTGTAACCAGATATTGAAAATGGAGCGACTCTGAGAAGGGCCAAATTGTAACGGCTAGAGGACTGATTCAGATCAACTACAAAACTGCAACTCGTGTGGGATATTCCCAGTCTGGAGTGGTCAATACATACCAAAAATGACCGAAGGATGAAAAACCAGTAAACTGGCGACAGGGTTATACGTGGCAAAGGCTCACTGATGCACATGAGGAGTGAAGACTGGCCCATGTAGACCAATTCAATAGAAGAGCTACAGTAGATCAAATTGAGGAAAAGGTTAATACTCGTTCCAACAGGAAGGCGTCAGAACACACTGCATTGCTGCTTTGGTGGCAAAGGGAGGGGACCTTTTTAATATTAGGCAGGTGGTCATAACTTTATGGCTGATTACTATAGTTTACCCAAGGTTGTAATGAAAGAACTTAACTGTACCGAACACCTTCGGGAAGCACTGCAAAGACTAAACCCCAGACTTCATAACCAAACATCAGTGTCCGACCCCACTCATGCTGAAAAATCCTTTCCAAATGAAGCCTTACTCAGAGAGACTGCAGGTTACCATAATAGTTGAGAAGGCATAAATCTCAAGTACATCTTTGTCTGGTGTCCATATACTTTTGGCTATATAGTGTACCATGAAATGAATGATGCACAAGTTTATGCAAACATCTGAAAAACTTTAACCACTTTGAAAAATTTGAACACGGATATCAGTTTGTGAACTGTAACAAAGTAAAGCAGAAGATCACATGGGGAAAGCAATGATCCAGGGCAGGATGCCAAACAGGTCATCAGAGAACAGACTGGGAGTCATCCGTTTGGTCCATCCTCGTCATTATGCATCCAGGAAACCCAAGATGATGAACTGAAAATTGAGATAAAAAAATATGTTTCAATTAAATTAAGTATTGTTTTTTAAAATGTTGTAAAAACTGGATTGAATAAAATTCCTTACACACCTTTCCTTGCAATCTCTACTTGCTCTTCAGGGCATCCTCCAACGCAGTCACAACCTGAGCAGGCTCTGGAAACTTTAGCTTACGGGGAGGTCCTTTACTGAGACCAGTCCACAACACCACCTCTGTGGGCAGAAAAAGGGAGAAATGCGTCATTATAATGTGCCTTTACGTCCAAATAAAGCTGCTCAAGCTGCCGGAGCCATCATCTGACTGCTTGCATGTAAAACTCTGTGCTCAGATGTAAATATACCCATTTTTTCAGAAAACTGTACTGTACTGTACCTTTGGTCCCCTCAGTCAGAGTGATTTCAAAGCTGTTGCGTCGAGGCTTCTGGGGGTTCACCAGCACCCGCAGCTCAGGATGTGCGGCGAGGAGAGCCTCACGCACGGCATCCGCATTCCGCCCGTACACACGTCAGCTTTTACTGAGAGAGTGCGATAGAAAACACCATCATACTAAAAATAAGACTTTGAACCTTTAAATTATTGCATGTTTAACTGTTTTTTTTTTTTTAAAGATTTGTAACCACATACATTTCCTAACTGAACTGAAACATTGGCTTGCATTAAAATTGTTTAAAAATTCACGCTTTCCACTAAGGAATATCATTAAAAGTAAAATTTCTATGCTGAGACATGAGTTGTATTCAGGTTTTAAAGGATGGAATGGAAACCCCAACCCTGGGTAACTTTTCTGTAATCATATACTCGACATTTTACGAAAACTGTCTGATGCGCAATATTCTAAATCGATCACTTCCAAACTAATACCAGTTGTTCAATTTGACTTATATTTGCTAAGCCAAATCAATAATTTCTGAAATTATTTCTACACTGTACACCGACCAGTGCTCGATGATGATTTTTTGGCCTTGATCCTCCTGTTTGTCCTCCTCATTTGGTTTATCCTGCTTTGCCATAGGCTCGGGTTCGGGCTCTACCTCTGCGACTGCCTTACGCTTTGCCCCACGACCTGCACACACACACACACACACACACACACACACACACACACACACACACACACACAATACAGTATGAAGGATATGGAGTTTGTTGTGTACTTTACACCAAGAGTATGAGTGAGATGGTCAGAACATTAGTAACTTAACCCTTTTTTGGAGGCACTTAAGATCATTAATGCATCTATCAACCACTTTATGCATGCATTCAATTAGGTATGAAATTATTACGTCTGCATCTAGAATTATGCCCAAATTAAGACAATGTCCTTAGGTCCCCTGTTTCCATTTTTCGTCATTATGCCAACATATACTACAAGAAGCATTTTAAGTCTCCTAAGGGCATGATCACCAAAGCATGCCACCCTTCTTGCATATTAGTGTTTATAATTAACAATGGATCTTCAGCCTCATTTCTTTAAAAAAAAAAAAAAGTTTTGAAATAAATTTTTAAGCAACCTTCTTAAACTTCCTACATTTCCAATAATCCAATTTGTCGACCAGTTTTGCCAGTTTATCCCTTTCCTTCATCTTCACCTTTAGTCCTTTATTTCATCCAGCTCCACAGGTTCAACATACATTCTCAGCTTCCAAAGATTTACCTTGCATGCTAATACTCTAATCAACATCAACAAGCATCTTATAGACCATACTACACAATGACAGACAGACAGACATAGATATCGTGGACAGCTGATCATGGAATGTTAACAGATATACTACTGCACCGTCACTTTCAGTCTATATTGCACTGTTTTATCCACTAGGCATCTCTCTACCATCCATAATTTATGTTCATCGCTGCACTACCATGTGTTCTACCCACATCTATCAGACAGAGATTCACACACACACACACACACACACACACACACACACACACACACACACACACACGTATATCATGTTATTTGTGCATGTTATCTTCTTGACATATCTTCTCGTCTTCTCCACCGCACAAAATGTTTGCACAGTATACTGTATACACACACACCATATCCTTATAACCTCCTGCACCTTTTGTACTTTTGTACCACAATGTTATTTATTGTAGATAGATATATAACTCTTATGCACTTCTGGTTAGACGCTAACTGCATAGCATTGTCTTAATGCATGCACTTACGCATGCAAAATAAAGTTGAATCTAATCTAATCTAATTTGACTGTCATATAGCTTGCACTGCATTCTCAGGCTTAGAATTATGTTTCACCTACTAACTTCTCATATAATAATAATAATAATAATAAGTCTTGCCGCCTTGGCCTGTTATTCTCATGCAATCTCAGTAGAGTATATCCTGCTGAAGCACAATGTAGGATTGTAATGTAACCGCAGGCGAGTCACGTGACCAGACAAACCGCACTCGAGGTATTCCAACATGTAAATGCACGTGCAAGGCTACATGAAAGGCAAGCAAGCGCGTGCCAACGGCTCTTTGTTGTTTTGTAACGTACGAGTGTTTGTAACTAAATGTAACATTATTCGGGAAATACACTTTGCACCACATGGATAATAAAGGATGCCAGAATTTTTTTTTTTTACCAACGCAGCATCGAAATGCGTCACTTACTCACGTCATCCTCGCCGCTGCACCGCTGCCCGGGATCGTCATTATTCACGCATGTATTGACTTCCTGAAAACTTTTGCACCATTCCAGTGTTTTACTGCGGCTGAGAGTCTGATCGCCGAACTGCGCCTGAAGTCTTCTGTGAATGTCAACCGGCTTGACGCCTTCATTCATCAGAAATGTCATGACAACATGCTGTTCCATGCTCGGAGTAACACGGTTGCACGCCATTTTGCCGTTTTTTTTTTTTTCGCCTGATAGGTTAGCACCACCTCGCGGAAACGCGAGACACGTTGATACAACCCGATCTGCGTCGCTCCCCGGGTTGGCGCAGCCACGTGATCAGCACACGTGATTACGAGAGCTCCAATCCATACATAAGCAATGAAATGCAAATTGCATGTAATTTTATTTAGGATTAAAAAAAAAAAAAAAGGTGCCTTTGTTAGACTGCATTTGTTGCATCATTTTGTTTTGTTGTATATAGTTTTGCTTAATAAAGTTCCATATTTTAAAAAATAGCATAAAAGCCAATAAGATTATTTTCTAGACTGATTTAGCAAAAATCTAAATGATATTTGTTAGTATTTAGAGCAGGGGTAATCAAACTCATGAGGTCGTTTCATGAGAGAAAATGTTTGGTCTGAAATATGTTTAACTCACATTATTGTTAAGTGCCATATATTAAAATAACATTTAGTTGTATTCATATCAATGCAGTCAAAAACTATCTATCGATCGATCAATCTATGTATATATATTTTTGGCTGCTCTCCACCCACCCTCACACACACACTCCGGCATAAAACCTGAGCCGTGTTACCACATCCTGATGCAACCCTCCCATTTTCTAACCGGGTTTGGGACCGGCACTGTAAGCTGTGGCTGGGTTATGGGGCAATTTGGGAACACCACTTTGCCTTAGTCTTTGAGCTGAAGGAGGAAACCATACACGGGAAGAACACTCCACACACACCGACCTAAGGCGAGAATCGAACCCAGACCCTGGAGGTGTTTTTAGCTAAATCTACACTATATTTGTCAGGAGTACAGAGCATGAGTTCCAATTAAAGAAAATATTCTCAAGCACATGTCTAAACGTCATATTTAACTTTCATTGCTGGTCACAGTGCCATATGGGTCATTCTACAAATATGGTGTCACTTAGTGTTCCTGATGTCAAAATCAATTAAATTAACATAGACACATTATTTGTACGTGTTGAGGAAATATAGTATGTACATTCAAAAATGAAATAAATGTTCTTACTTTAATGTTAAATTTTTTATTTGTTTTTTTTTTTAAGACCAAGGTGAAGGAAATGTGTTGTTACTATGATCATACATCATACATTATTATGGGATAATAATCTTTTAATCTAAAGATGGTGCAAAAGCATGTGAGATGTCTCTTCATTTGTCTAGAAATGTCATGATTTATTTTGAAATTTAATGCGAAGCATTTAAGTCTGTCATTGGCGTTACTCATTATATAATCAGAACTGTCAAAAGTTGGACATAAAAACTGATTACATCTAGTAATCAATTGATTTTGACATCAATGAAAACCGAACAGTCTTACACATGAAAGAAATGAGAAATTATTTAGTAAATAGTTATGAATTTTCTCTAAATTGTCATTGGAGAAAAAAAGAGAAGTAACATCAGTTGTTAAATGTACAGTATATTTAAAAAAAAAAACTCATTAAGCTCTACTTCCTTTAAAAAATAAAAAATAAAAAGGTTATTGCTATTTCACATTTGCTGTAGAATGACCCCTATTTTTAGGAACCATTAGTTATATTCATATCTTTATCCCCATGTAGTCAACTAATTTCTCATTCATGAGGTAATGTATAACTAACTCATTTATATTTGTAACGTAAAGTTTCACGTCTAAGTTTAAATGATATCCCCGCGTACAATAGCAGTGACTGATGTGTTTTGTCCAAGAGGAGACACAGTAGTCACGTGTCCAAGATGTCGGCGCCATCTGCGCTTGCGTGAAGCAAATCGGGTAGCATGACTATACAGCACATGTCAAAGTCTCCTCAAGTCCCAGTTTGACTTGATCACCTCTCGTATTTTTCAGTTTTCCGCCTCTTGTCATATGCAACTTCTAAAAATATTGTAAAATGCATGTCTTCCCTATAATTTTAATCAAGATAATGATCAGATATTAAAAAATATTTATTCAGTTATGTAAAAAACAAAACATACATACCTGCTTTAGCACGCGCCGCCATTTTCACACACACACACCACCACCAACAACAATACCGCGAGCTAAAACTTTGGCGCGAGAGTTTAATACCGGAAACGAGCTGACTGGCGCCATCTATCAGTGCGCACCTGCACTAACATGTCAGGCAATCAGAGGCACAAGCACATAATCATGCAGACCTTCTAACTTCTAACCTCATAAAAGTGTGGACAAAATCTGGACAGGAAAAAATAAAAAGACATTTTCTCTCACCTGATAACTTTTCAGAGAGCCTGGTGTGATCTAAAGCTTTAACGTTTGCTGTGTTTGTGTGCTCTGAAATCCTTTTCTGCTCAACACAGATGTAAAGAGTAATAATGTCAGACATCAGAATAGGGAAACAAAAAGCAATATGTAGAATAATAAATATAAATAATAAAATCTTTTAGAATAAGGAGCATTTTAATCAGAGAAAGGAAGCATTTAATGTTGCTTTTGAGGAAGACTGGACTGGAAAGTCGGCTTTAAAGGACAGGGAAGCTGAGGAGAGAGAGAGAGAGAGAGAGATCTATAGGCGGCGGTGATGCAATTATGCAATTTACAGAACTCTAACTAGATGCTGAAGCAATGCTGATGCTGGTTCGAGAAGAAAGTGTGTGTGGATAAAGCAAATAAAAAGTTTAAGACACGGAACAAGTCAAGACAAGATCAGGGAAGGATGCATTAGACATTGTAATTGTAATTTACTTTATTCCAACCACTGTTAAGCAACAAAGAAGAAGCAGTAGTCACCTCAGTGATTTTATCCTCTGTATACAGGAGGGTATGAGTATTTCAGAAACCGCATATCTTCTGGGATTTTATTTCATACACACACACACACACACAATAGTCTGTAGAGTCACACAGAACTGTGCAAAAACCATTAAACCATGCAGCAGCAATTGGAAATGCATTGCTGATGAGAAATGTGAAACTGATTCGAGATGACACGAAGGCTATACTACCTCAGTACACGCTTTACAATCAAACCGTGGTGAACAGAATAGCATCTCAACATATAACGTCTTAAAGGTTGAAGTGGATGAACTACAACAGCAGATGACCACATTGAGTTCCAGTCCTGTCAGGTACTTTGAGCATAGGATCACTGAAGTAGACGTAGAGATAGAAGAGATTATCGTAAAAAAATAATAATCATTTTAAGTCAAACAAGCATGTCTGGCTTGAACAGAATACCACAGGCAAAGTCACTGAGATCACATTTTCACCATTGATGTTGGAGGATTGAGACTTGTCCTTGTTGCTTACAGTAGGTGATATCATCATCATGGGTGATGTATTGTGCTTTTTGTTCATAGTTGTTCTTGTTCGTTTCTCATCAGGGGTCCCCACAGCGGATCATCCGACTGAAACATTTTGATTTTGGCACAGCTTTTATGCAGGGCTGGTGGCGTAGTGGTTAGCACTGTGGCCTTTTATCTCCAGGGTCTGTGTGCATGGAGTTTGGATGTTCTCCTTGTGCTTTGTGGGTTTTCTTCCACAGGTCCAAGACTTAGAGGTTAGGTTACTTGGCATTGCCAAATTGCCTGTAGTGTGAGAGTGTACACTGTATCCAGCGTGTACCTCACCTTGTGCCCTAAGTCTACTGAGACTGTACAGGATAAGTGGTATAGAAGACGAATGAATCAATGAATTTTATGCAGGGTGCCCTTCAACCCAAGAGGTGCATTTCATCTCTTTCAGTTTTTTTCCTATTTTCATTTCAATTATAAACTATACATTTATACTGTAATTGTCCATCATTGTACTTTTATCTTTTTATATAAATACTCTTATTTAATCTAAGAGTATAAATAAATTGTACAAACATCTTTTTTAGACGCTTTCCCACGTTATATAGGTTTACATACTGTAATTTCTCTGTGTAACAACCATAAAGTTCTCTACTATACAGTATGTTTAAATAAAATGCAACCCAAGTGACTGGATGTGGGGTACTGGCTGTTTCTCAAACCCTGGCGTTCCACATTGCAGACGAGAACCCTACCAGCATGGTTTACCTTTACATTTATGACATTTGGCAGATGCCCTTACCCAGACGACTTACCTCATTATATATTTGAACAATTGAGGGTTAAGGGCCTTGCTCAAATTTTTGGTGCTGGGGTTTGAACCTTTGTTCAGTAGAGCTACATCCTAACCACTATTAAAGCTATGACTATTAAAATAGTTAAAGGCACATAATTACCCTTAAAGACAAATCAGGTACAGCATGTACTTTAAGATGAACTTTAAACACTTTGCTCTTTAAAAAATAATTAAAGGTACACTACATGCAGAAATCCAGGTAAAATATAATAATAACTAATAAATATCTGTATAAACCTAGCACATTGATTTCTTGTTGGTTAAAGCAAATGTCAATATTTTATGTAACAGTGTATAAAGAATTAACAAAAAATATATACAGTACTAAATAAATCTTCCATCACATTTACTCAGTCATACACACAGATGAACAAATAAAAATTGGTAATCTAATCTACACCCTGTCATGTTTTTGGAGTTGGAAGGAGACCTAAGAATCCTGAGTAAATACAGATTAGAGAACACATGAGCCTCTGCAAACAAGAAAATAAGCTTTTTTTCTTTTCTTTTTTCTTTATTTATTATTGTCACTTTTTGTAAAGCAAGCCTTCAGTGTAATATATGTGCCAGTGTAATACACACACAATCACAAAACACATGTAAAGCAGGTGTTTTCAGGTTTATTAATTTCACTCATATTAAACTCATATCATCAATCAGAGAATTATTACACTCAGTGTTTAATATTTATTTGGTCTTTTGACAAGATGTGCAAAGTGCCAATGAGATTTTAACACGGAATAACCGTAAGAACTGAAATTCAAATGAAGCAAATCTGCATTAAGTGCTTTGTTGGGAAATAATATGGACCATATCTCTAGTGCGCTCTTGTTTATTACAGGTTATAGATGTACTGGTTACAGACAGGGAAAATCCAGCCGCTTTAACCAAAGGTGGAGCTGTTCCAGGCCACGTTCGATGCATCCATGTCGAAAAAGTTGATGTAGATCCTAACAAAGTGGGGAGAAGAAAAAAAAACAATGTTGCTGAATCCCGAATCCTTAAAGCTGATTGGTCAGAAGATGTTAATTGATGCTCTATAAGAGTGTCAGGTTTAGATAAATGACGTTTTCCTGTCACTGTTCCTATAGCAACAGCTCATTCACAGTGACATACAATGCTGTGACAAAGTATTTGCCCCCTTCCTGTTTTTAAAAAAAAATTTTTTTATATTGTTTGCATATTTGTCACATTTAATGATTGAGATAATCAGACAAATGTTAACATTACACAAAGATAATTTGAGAAAATACAAAATGCAGTTTTATAAATGTGTAATATTAAAATTTGTTTGATTTTCTCAATTTATTTAAGTGTAACAAATATGGCAAAAAAATCTAATACTTTTTCACAGCACTGTATATTTATTTATACACAAATCAGCTGATGTCTGATGAGTAGGGTCAAAAGTTTATGGAATAAGTCCCCAATGTCAACAATTTGTAGGTTTACCACCACAGGAGTCTTACTACTCAGGACGGTAAAGAGTGCATTTATTTATTTACATATTTACAGATATTTGAATTTATTTATTGTGCTTAATTTATTTTGGTCTTATTAAAGAGAGATAAAAAGCAGCTATCATGGGAAAGCCTGTTTATAGCTGTGATGTTTTGAATCCTTAAATGCTACTATTAACGAATATAAAGTACAACGTGTCATCCGATTACAGTTGCTGTAGTATAAAAGAAAACAAAACACTTAATAACCAAAATAAATAAATATAAAAATAACTGAGCTTAAGCAAGGATTATTTTCCCATAACTCCACCGCACTCATCATCATGCTTTATTGCTTTCTTCTTTCTGATTAATATGACATATTAATCACACTCCATACACATTTCTGCTTTAAAGTGGTCAGTGCATGTGTTCATGATATGTGTGTGTGTGTGTGTGTGTGTGTGTGTGTGTCACCTGTCAGGGGAGATGCCCAGGTGTTTACTTAGCAAACCCATGAGCAGTTTGGAATATTGTTTGTTCTGCGAGCCTCCGATCTTCCCGATGCTGTGGAGAGAGCACAGGGCACAGGGGTCTGGTTGTCCCCCGAACATCATCATCTGATCCGGCATGATGTGCACTGCGATGTACTGGGGGGCAACAAAGGGGGTTCAAATCAGGTCTCATTTACAGTCACTGTGTGGTCATGGAGGAGAAGGAGAACATCATCCAGAAACACAACTAAGGAAAGTAAATCAGTAATGCAGATGTTGCCTATCTAGGAATTCCTAGACACACAGAGACAGGCGCGCGCATCAATCCTGGCCTATTGAGCTGAGCACGCGCTAATACTCACGTCGGACGGTTTCCCCGTGGCTTTTGCAAGATCCTTCGTCAGCTCAGACATTAATCCTGGAGGAATCGCATCTTTCGAAACATTTGTATTAACCACAAACATCGGCATGGCGACAGGCTGCTTTATAACCACCGCACAGCTCAGAAAATATATAAAAGACTGGTGATGTAGAATGACTGAACTGACGCTTCCGGTAGTGAGTGACCACGTGCTTCCTCCTGTACCTTCATGCCCCGCCTTACTCGCTTTGAAGCCCACTGATTGGAAGGCAGACACGTTTATCAAGATACCGTAAAATACGAAATAGCAACAACAACAAAAAAGGTAAACACAAACAAAAAAATGCATATTCAAGATTTATATTTGTCACTATACTAAGATATGTTTAAATAGAAAAGAGGATTAATATCTGAGTGTAATTTGTATGTCTAAGTGATTTAAATTTTACTTTAAAAGACTGAACGTTTATTGAAAAGACTGAACTCTTATAAAGAGCTCAAAAATAATAATAAAAAAAATAAAAAGATGTTTTTGGACCACAAGTTCACTGAAAAATCCTGCTTTATCCTGTGTACAGGGTTGCAGTGGCCTGGAGCCTATCCCGGGAGACTTGGGCGGGATACACTCTGGATCTGGTGCCAATCCACTGCAGGTTTCAGCAGATGGGTGGGCTCATGATATCATTGTAAGTCCTATTTAAAATCCCTAATAGCTTTTAGGGCAGCATGGTGGCATAGTGATTAGCACTGTGGCCTCACACCTCCAGGGTTTGGGTTCGATTCCCTCCTCAAGTCTGTGTGTGTGTGGAGCTTGCATGTTTTCCTTGTGCTTTGTTCCCCCGGGCAATCCAGTTTCCTCCACAGTCCAAAGACATGCAGATCAACTGGTGTTACAAAATTGCCTGTTGTTTATATGTGTATGTGTTTGTGCCCAAATTGCCCGTAGTGTATATGTGTGTGTGTGCCCTGCAATGAATTGTCCAGGGTATACCCTGCCCCATGCCAAACGTCTCCTGGGATAGGCTCCAGGTACCCCACGATCCTGTATAGGATAAGCAGTATAGAAGATGAATTATTGAATTAATAGCTTTCTGAAAGGGTTCTACACAGTGTCTGGGATTCATCTGAGTTTTTGGATATGTCAGGTAAAATGAAAGTTTTCAATACTTTTATAATGTGTAAATTTGACCACTACTTGAATATGGAAATTATGTTCAATTCAATTCAATTTTATTTATATAGCGCTTTTAACAATGGTCATTGTCTCAAAGCAGCTTCACAAAAATGA
>JAQMYL010000002.1:6449384-6462680 GCA_030014365.1 Clarias pachynema | reverse complement strand
TCAGCATTCCTTTACAATGTAGAAAGAAATAAAAATCAGGAACCATCATGGAGTTAGAAAGTGACCCCAAACTTTTGCGCTACAGCTTAAACTCATCATTCCGTGCAAATATTCATGATCATATTAATTAATTAATTAAAACAAAAAAGAGCTGTTTTTAAAAGGAAGTTTACTAGTTTTATTTAATGTGCAGTTAGACTGAGTTTTTAACTTTCTACAGAAAAAAACAAAGTTAGTGATGTTATTCAGCTTCATTAAAGTGTGTGATTATGTGTGGTGTACTTCTGCTTTTGTGTGCTCAGGCGCACCAGAGCAGCCGCATGATGATCTATGAGAAGGAGAACTTCATGGGTCGCTGTACGGAGCTGTGTGATGACTACCCTTCACTGCAGGCGATGGGTTGGTGCGGCATCCAAGTAGGCTCCATGCATGTCCAGTGTGGAGCGTGAGTTCAATCCCCAGACACACACACACAGAAACGTTTTGTTTCTACCATACATTTTAATAGAGGCACTAAGCTGGATCTCTCTCTCTCTCTCTCTCTACATGCACAATGATGATTGTGTGTGCAGTTTTGTGTGTTATGAGTTCCCGGGCTACAGAGGTAGGCAGTACATCATGGAGTGTGAGAAGCACAGCGGAGATTACCAGCACTGGAAGAACTGGGGCTCCCACAGTCAGACCCCTCAGATCCAGTCCATCCGTAGGATCCAGCATTAATGCCTCAGCGTAATACCAAACACACCTTACACACACTATTACACACTCCTTGTTAACAGCGGTAACACACTGCTGTACCACACACACTGTACATCCATCCTGTTCTATGCAGTTTCTTGTCAGGTGCTAAACAATGCCTCCTATGGTGCTCTACCTGTGTTCATCATAGATGGCATGGCCACGCCCTATGAGCTGATTGGTCCAGAGCAGCTCAGGTGAAATATGTAGCAGGAGCATAAAACATTGTGCTAACCACTACACCACCGTGCCACCCACTGTGAACCAATAAAACGCATAATAAACACATGTTCACGTCAGGATTATTGTGTCTCTGTGTTTGTGTGTGTGTGTGTGCACACCATTAACATATGCAAATATAAACACAACTTCACGATATTTACATCTGATCGCAACTGAACATTATCTGAAAATTAAGAGATCATACACATCATAAACACCCTACTATATACTTTTAAACTAAGCTATAGGATTTACAGAACAAATAATTTTTAAGAAAAGTTATTATAAGTGTGTTTTGTTTTACATGAATGTAACTTAACACAACCGATTAAAAGCTTGATAAAATAGCTTAGAACAATTTAGAACCTTGGTGTGACATTATATTGAATAAAAAAGGGCGGGGCTAGCTCAGTGGTTAGGGATTAGACTACTGATTGGAAGATCGTGGGTTCAAATCCCAGCACAACCTGTTAAGGCCCTTAACCATCAACTGCTCATGTGTAATGTGATGTAAAACTTGTCCAAGCCTGTTGAGTCACTTGCCATGATGCTCAACAGCACTTTACTTTTTCTGGTGTTATCCTTTTATACACTGCGGAAATAAACAGGGTGTGATATTTTATCACGGAATAATTAATAAGTTTGGAATCTATCATTAGAATTTCCTGCGTGTGTTAAAAGAAAATGATGGCATGAATTACACCCAGGTCATTTTAGTAATCTGAATAAATTGACCTTCTGCATGATTCTGAATACAAGGAACTTTCCTGACATCAATCCTGATGCAACATAATATAAGAGGCGTTCAAGTCAACCCAGGCCTTGTGGTTAAACTTCTTGTTAACCATCGACAGAAGACTTCACGCACAATACGGTGATGAGACTCTTAGCTGCAGTAAAACATTCGAACCGTGAATGGCGATGCCCATTACAGTCGTTCCCATAAACATTCAGCGATGTAACACCCGAGCTTTAAAAAAAAAGATGGATAACTTGTCTGTAGGAACTGAACACACAATCATTCACCAATTTATTACAGGAACTCGGCTGAGAGTTATCTTGCACCAAGCCATTTACACATATTTGGGTTATTAAAGGAGTTCCTGGGAGGCCAGCGTTTCAGACAGACAGTGAAGAGACAATTCGATTAGTATACAGTACAAGTAACTTGGGGACAAGTGCATGACTGCTAAAATTTTACAAAAAAAATGGGCTTGGCTTAAATCATCAGGTCATATTGTACCTTTTTAGACTCAACCTTCAACCCCAAATACTTCACAACACAAACACAATAAAATTACAAACCAATGGTTTAATCTTAAACACAACAAAAGCTTACAAACAACAAATAAAATTTCTGAGTTTTTTAAGAAAACCAGTTTAGTACTTTAGTTTGAGATAATAAACAGGCACATAAATGGTGGTGCAACAGTTATACAGAACTCTTAAATATGGATCCGTTATACAGATCTGGCTTAAAGCTTGATGTTAAACACAATAAACTAAACTGTCCTCGTTTGCAAAAGTCCAAAAAGATTAAACCAGCCATACAAATCGTGCACTTTGTCTATTCTCGTTCTGTAACCACAGTTTTAAATGGAAACCAGGTGGAATAAAGATCTATTTAGCACATCTGACTTGCGACAAATTAAATTGAAACCTTTCTCGGTGGTTACAGATATGATGTAAAGTCCAACTTTTACCATGACCGACGTAAAAATATGCAGAACTCGATTTCTATTTCTACTCGTTCCCTCTATCATCACAGCACATCTGTAAAGTGTATGGGAGTCCTGTTGTAAGAAGAGAAAAGAACAGCAATGAAAAAAAATTTATCAGTGCTGAAGAAAAAAATATATATAATAATGTGCCAGCTTATACATCAGTTACCACCTGGAACTGAGAAGGACTTAACTGTGATTATACACCGATCATCCATAATATTATGACCACCTGCCCTCCCATTTCACAGTAATGCACGTTCTGACCCCTTTTTGTCTGAGCCTTTTCAGCAATTTGAGCTACAGTAGCTCTTCCACTGGATCGGACCGAGTTTGCCACCAGTTCGCTGGTTTGGAGTTGCTCTGACCCAGTCGTCTAGCCATCACAATCTGATCCTTGTCACAGTAGCTTCAGTTACAATTTCTTGTTGGCAGTAAGTAAATTTGAGTGACTTTGACAAGGGCCAAATTGTGCTGGCTAGACAACTGGGTCAGAGCAACTCCAAACCCGCAGGCCTTGTGGAATGTTCCCAGTCTGCCGTGGTCAGGACGGACCAACAGTGATCCAAGGAAGGAAAACCGGTGGCCCGTGTAGTCCAACTCAACAGAAGACCTAGTGTAGATCAAAGTGATGACAAGGTTAATGCTGGTTCTGACTGAATGCAAGACAAAATGCATTACAGTTTTGGTTGAAAAGTTTGGGATCACTGAATATTAGGCAGGTATGAGCATAATGTTATGGCTGATCGGTTTAGATTCTTTCATGAATCTACAAAAAATACCTGGTAACAGCAGCAAATCAATCATTCACAAATAAAAAAAAATAATTCTCTATATAAAAGTGCTATAATTATTTCCTCTGAAAAGAGAAATATATATATATATATATATATATATAAATTTTTTTTTTTGCTTGTTAATATAGTATATAATTACATTTGACCAAAGGCAACATGACCAAAAGTATATGGACACCTGTGCATCATCATCAAATATGGACCGAAGTTTTTTAAACAAAGTAGGAAACGCACAAGTGTCTAGGATGTCTTCATACGCTATGGCACTAAGACTTCATTTCACTGGAAACAAACAAAAACCCAGCCATCTCAAAGCTGTTCCCTCGACCCTCCTGAAAACCTCAAAAATCGATGGCTGATCTCACCAATGCTCTTGTGGTTGAACGGTCAGTGATCCCAACAACCACACTCCAAAATCTAGTGGAAAGCCTTCCCAGAGGAATGGAGTTTATTATTACAGTAAAGAGTGGACCAGGATTAGGAATGGCCACATATTGGTCTTCGGGTCAAGCGTCCACTTACTTTTGGCCAAGTAAATTTTGTCAATAAGTTTATCGTCCTGAGTTTATTGCCCTCTAGTGGAAGAATAGAAACTTACCCCCTGCAAATCTTTCGATTTGATTAAAGGCTACAATATAATTCTACTTTAACCACTGATTTTAATTAACACATGGACTAAATGGAACAAATTCTCCTGTTGGGCTCAATCAGGACCTTTACTGAGCCCACGGTCCATGCTCTTGACACTCCTAATCCAAATGGACAAATTAACTTGACTTTCACTACCAACACAAACCTTACCAGAATAGAAGAAATTATTCCCAAGGCTAATCTAGTTCTAGACCAAGCACATCAATCTCCACATCATCTTCCACTTCCTCCTCCTCGGTACTTGGATCCACCACCCCCAAGATCAGAGTCGAAACAGTAGGCAGCGCAGAAGTCAGGCTGGACAACTCCAGCACATCCACATCATCATCTTCATCCACAGTCAACTGATGCACATCATTTGTGGAATTGTGTGGGCTGAGAAGCTCTTGGCAAGGTTGTGCGAGTGAGAGTCGTGCGGCAGATGCATCTCCTACGTCTGAAGTTAAGTCAGCCGTTTTGTGCTTAGTGATTTTGGTAGAAGTTGGCAAAACTTCACTCTGGAGCAAATAAGCATCTAGAGCTGAGACTGCATCATCCCGGCATGAATCTAATACTTTTGTGACAGATTCTGTAGTGATGAGGGTTGCCTTACTTGCGGTTATTCCCTCTTTAGCTGAAAAAACAAAATATAAAAAAAACATTTAAAATATATTTAAAATCATTGAAATACCAATAAAAATCTGCATTTGTCTTCTGAGGATTTGTAAGAGTTATGCATTTGAATAAAGTGAAAAAATTATCTCTTACAAAGTGAATCTATTTTGACTATATCCTGAAATGTATCAACAGCTGATGACTAAGAATTAAGAATTAATAAGAATACTAAGAATAATAAGCTTATTTCTGGACAAGTTTTAATAAATTCATAATTGAGCTTCTTTTTTGATTAAAATTGGTCTCGCAAAATCTGACCCAATAACACAACAGCTGGGACGGCTCAAGGCAACCATGTACTGTACTTACCTGCATTGGAAGGCATATTCGGCTGGCGGAGCATGCTGCATTCTTCAGTCACCAGTTCATCTTGCCTCAGTTCATCGGCCATTCTGGTTTCATCTTCTTGTCTTTTACTCACTTCTTCCATACTGCTTGTTCTCGCTTGAATCTCTCCAAAATTATCTAGCAAACTGTTTTCAACAGGAATTCTTTCCATGGCTCCACCAATCCTTTTAGAACTGACCAATCTACCATTTCTTACTTTATTGACCCTGCGTTTGTCCACGCTCTTATTTGCTCTTTCATTCTCTTCCTCATCCTGGAGCTGTAAAAGCATTCTCACCTTCTCCATAGCTGATGAAGCTATCTCAATACAACTTCCTCCTATTTGGTTCTTTACACATGATTGACCAGCCTGGAAATCATTAGACCTACGTTCTGCCTCTACATAAGCTTCTCTAACATTCTTGTTCATCTCATTACTCTTCTTCCTTCTATTCAGAGCATCCTTTCTGTCACTATTTTCAACACTTCTCTCCCTTCTGCCAAATCCGTCCACTCCACGGCTTCTTCCTCTTCCACATGCTCGTTTTTGAGTTTCTTCAACGCGAGCTCTTTTAGGCCGATTTTTGTTGTTTTTGTCCAAGTTATTCGCTCCCTTCTTGTTAGCACATGCTCCAAAACGGCACTGGCTGTCCCTTTGTCTTGTCTTCCTACGGTCAACACTTTGGTTTTGTTTGCACTTCCTCTTAACCGGGTTTTGTAGGCTTATAAAGGCCGTTTCCAGTTTTCTCTTCATGCTCTGGCTTCTAGTTATCCTTCGGTTTTCAAACTGTTGCACAATGTTCCGGTCTTTGGATGGTTTCTCCACTTCTGATCCATGCAGGTGGCCATCTTGGGCACGGGTGTTCTCTGATATTGAGGGGTTCAATATGTATGGTCGAGTGTTTGATGTGTCTAATAAGTTTGTTTGTGGTTTTTGATGGTGAAGGTGCCAGCTCTGAGGTTGTAGTTGTGTATATGTTTTAGGAGTGCTGCTCCCTGGATCTGTGCTGGGGTCTGATTTGCTTCTACTCCCATCAAATTTGTCTTGCGATGTCTCCTCTGTCTCGTCTAAAATACCGGAGCCAACATGTTGGTCAAAGGTCCTTAGAAACTGATCGAGGATATCATTGAGTTCGCCTTCCAGATGCTGCTTTGGATCTGTGGGTTTTAAGGAATTACTGTTGGGATACATAGCTCTTGAAATGGGTGGAGCACTGGAAGAGCAATTTTGACTGGTTTGGTTTTCCACAGGGGGTAGAAAATGGAGGTCCGTCATGATGTCATCGATAAGCGTGTCAATGGGCTGTATAGGCTCCATCAGGGCAGCTGGCATTGGCGTCACAGTGTGGAGCAGGTCAAGTTCTGTAGGATCTACTGTACCCTGTTTGGTTGGCATCACTGTTGAGAAGCTTCGGGAAGCAGGAAGAATTGGACGTAAACGAGGACGGCCTCTTGGCCTGCCCCGGTGTGGGGGGTCATTCTGAGAAAAAGAGATGGGTTATTTAAGAATGTAGACTGCATGTACAAGAAAATTGTGTGTAAGAGCTTTTCAACCAGACAGTACAGCACAGTAAAGTCCTCAACCCAAAATTACAACCATTCACACCGTGGCCTAGTGTCTGTGACCATTCCCCATGTACGCACCAGTGAGGTTAATTTGTGGAGATCATCGAGTTACAGTGGGGCAAAAAAGTATATAATCAGCCACCAATTGTGCAAGTTATCCTACTTAAAAAGATGAGAGAGGCCTGTAATCATCATAGGTATACCTCAACTATGAGAGACAAAATAAGAAAAAAAAAAATCCAGAAAATCCAGAACTCAACAATAGTATAGATTTCTTTTTCCATGCAAGCGCTTTATTAACCTTAGTACCTGCCATGAAACTTGAAAGTGGACCATGAAATCAATAACCAAATATACATCACCAATTTATTACCGCACTGCCTGGTAGAAAAGGATAATCGGACAAACAAAAACAAAAGATAATTTCCAGTTATATAACCGTTTCCTGAGCTTAAGCTTCTATTGGACACCTACCTGCTCCTTTCTTCCTGAAACTTTTTCTGTCTTGCCTCTCTGCCTTTGCCTGCCTCTTCCTCTGGCCTCTCCTGCTTCCACCAATGCCTCTCTGTTTTGCAGTCTCTGGAACGCTTTCATTGAAATCTTCCCTGTTGATCTGGTTTCCAGGAGTCTGCCGACTCTACCTCCACCCTTACCCTGCCGTGCCAACCTTGCCACCAACCCCCACCTTTTCATACACCTTTGCCTCCTTCCTCCTCTTTCTCCTCTTATACATCTTACCGATTCTTTCACTAATCCTCCATCTGTAGACCTTCCTCTTGATCTCGTAATCACTTGCCCTTCTTTGCGCCCTTCCCTTGCACAGCCTTGTTCCCTTATCCCATTAGTTTGGGAGTAGGCGGAATCCAGGAAGTAGTTGATGAAACCAGGTATGTTTCCTTCAAACTGCTTTAGATTATTTATAGCACCAGCTCCAGCATCTGGAACAACCTCTGATTGGTCTGAAAATCCAGGGTGAAGAGTGACAGAAGAGCAAGGTTTTTGTTGTGAGGTTTCCAGAGAATCCAGGCTGATTTGGGGCACACAGGTAGATTCACTCACCGTGTGACAGGCTACTGTCTCAGAGGCTTTGGGTAAAATTTCACAAGTGGTTGATTTAATTTCTGGATGGATTGCCTGCAATGCCGATCGTGTATCTTGAATATCCACGTAACTGCCGAGCTCATGATTGGTAGAGTATGATGCTTGGTCAATCAGATAGACATTCGGAATGCTTTGAGGCTCCGAGCATGCCAGATCGGTTTGTTCACCTTTCTCATTTGTTTCTCTCTGTGTATCACGCTCTCTTATCTTCTCCACTCTTCTTCTGGACTCTTCGATTCTTCTGGTCATCCCATTGTCCCAGTTTCTGGGATCCGCCTCTTTCTCAATCTCTTGGTTAACGTCCTTGCTCTCTCTTCTTTTCCCTGCTTTTTCTCCATGTCTCTCTTCTTCATTTTGCCACTGAGGTAAATCAATGCCCAACGTTTGTGCAGCCGAGAGGACCTGCTCTCGGTTCTCATGGAACTGACCCGAGTAGAGCAGACTAACCAAGCTGAGCAGAGTGCAGGCATCCACAGCTTGGAGCTCAATTAGCCGTCTCTGTCCTGCTATGGGTACTGGCGTGGAGGACAGAGTGCCATAGAGCCTAGGACTGAAGGCAGACAGCACACAGCTGTGTACGGGTACTGACACACCTGGAGAACGACAAAGCATGACATGTAAACATTTCTCCCTTTTAAAAAATGTATGTATCCAAAAGTATTGAGTCTTTTTCCCTGATATTTACTTAGAACATTGCACTTTTTGTGGCAGACCACATTTGTAAGTGAGCAGAAGTATTGGAACCCATTGTACCAAAGTAAATTAAGGAAAATGAACACTTAGGATGTTGGTTCAGTCCCATGCCTGCCACAACTGCATTATGGATCATGACAAACGCTGTGAGACAGCTTACTTTCCCACAATGTTTTCATTAACTATAATGGAATATGCAAAGGAGGGAAAAATGTGTACTTAAAAAATTTATTTCAGTGATTATACAGTATTTCCATGGACCATTCAAATGCATGGTTTGCACACGTAACACCAAAACAGCAATGACCCGTGTGTTCTGACACCTTTTGATGAAGACCAGCATTAACCTTTTCAGCAATTAGTGCTACAGTAGCTCTTATATTGGATCAGAGTACAGACCAGCCTTCACTCCCCACATGTCTCAGTGAGCCTTGGCTGCCCATGACCCTTGCGCCACTTTTGGTCTGTTTTCATGGCTGCTGGCCGGGAACATCCCACAAGACCTGCAGTTTTGGAGTTGCTCTGACCCAGTTATATAGCCCTCACAATATCGCCCTCATCAAAGTCACTCAAATGCTTATGTTTGCCCATTTTATCTGCTTTCAACACATCAACTTCAGGAAAAAGGCTCACTTGTTGCCTAAAATATCCCACCCACTTCCAGCCACCATTGTAATGAGATATTGAAAATGTAGCTACTGTGAGAAGGGTTCAGAGCAACTCCAAAACTGCAGCTCTTGTGAGATGTTTGCAGAATGCAGTGGAGTGGTCAGGACATACCAAAAGTGATCCATGGAAGGAAAACCTGTAAACCGGTGACAGAGTCATGAACGGCCAAGGCTCACTGATGCACATGAAGATATATGGACAAAAGTATTTAGCCTGTTAATTATTGAATTCATGTGTTTCAATCAGACGCCTTCTTTGTGGCAACAGTTTGGTGAAGGCCCTTTTCTATTCCAACATGACCGTGTCCCAGTAAACAAACTCTAGATGTGGTTTTGATGAGTTCAGTGTGGAAGAACTTGACTGGCCCGAACACAGAGCCCTGACCTCAACCCTTGATTGAAGGGCAAATCTCGCCTTCTCGTCCAACATCAGTGCCTGAGCTCATAAATGCTCTACAGAATGAATAGGCACGAATTCCTAGAGCAACAATTTGTGGACAGCCTTCCAAGAAGAGTAGAAGCTGTTATAGATGCAAAAGTGGGACCAACTGCATATTGAAGTATTGAACTAAAATACAATGTCACTGTAGGTTTGGCCAAATACTCTTGTCCATATAGTCTATATTATAAATGCATCATCAGTGTGTGTTTGTGTGCGTGTGTGTGTGTGCGTGTTGTCCCACCTTGAGTGTATAGGACAGTGTCACAGAGCTCATCCCTGTTCTGCTGCTTCTGCAACTGTCTCAGAAGCAATGTCTCAAACTGCAGCATTTCTAACAGACACATAAGTAACAGGGATTATAAAACTGAGCAGATGAGTTCTGAAATTTTTTTTTTTTTTTTAAAGTAATGCTTTGAGCTGTCACACTGCATGCATGGATGCATCCATGCATGCAGTGTGACAGCTCATAGCATGACTTAAAAATTTTTGAAAGTCATGCTTTAGTCTAAACTTGTGCCAAACAGGTGAGTCAATCAATCTGGCAACCGCGACTACTAACCAAGCCGAGTTAACCCAGGCTCTGTCCAGACAGCACTAACGAGCAATTAACTTTTTTTTTTTCTTTCTTTCTTTTTTTTTTTTTTTTACTTTCGATAAAACATCATGCTAACCTTTTTAGCCTTCTTCCGACTGCTGTAAACAAAGAACTCCTGGTGTCTTTCGTTCACATTGGTCGGTAAGTACACCGCAAACGTCACGCGCCCGGAGTTTTCTGCGTGGTGCGTGCTGCTGACGCTAACGCATGTCGCGTGCATCTCTGCAGCCGCGAGCTCCTCGCGCGCTGCACACACTGAGTGCGCGTGCCGCGAGCTTATTTGACACTTAGGCTGTGTGGTAATTAAGTACAATTAAAAAACAAACTGAAGAATATATATTATGACCCTATAAAATTCACAGTTTTAACTCTATATACGTTTAACTCATTTATTCAATGAGGAGTATTTATCATTATTTAAATTATGCATAAATTTAACCATAGGTACTATTAAAATTATAACAGGGGTTCAGATAATGTCAGTCCTCCCCTTTTTTTAGGGGGGCAAAAGAAGGAAAAAAGGTATTTACTCATGGAGGTATTTACTTATACTAATAATAACAGACAATGACAAAATAAATGATGATACTAAATGATACTAAAATATGATCCTCTCTTTGTTTTTCAAATATTAGTCAGAGAAATACAGTCATGACAAAAAATATATACTGTACATTTTCACAATTTTGTTACTTCAGTGTTTTTGGATCTTTTTGTCAGATGTTACTATGGTAGAAAGTGGCATAGTGGTTAGCACTGTCCCATGATTGGTGGGTTTCCTTTGGGTTTCCTCCCACAGTCCAAAGACTTACAGATTAGACTAACTGGTGTTCCCAAACTGCCCATGAGTGTGTGTATATGTATGTTCTCTGCGATGGATTGGTCAGTGTGTAACCCCTAAGTTTCCTGGGATGGGCTCCCCCCGCCACCCCGTATACAAGATAAAGCGGTATAGACAATGAGTGAGTGAGTGATTTAGTATGGTATACTGAAGTATAATTACAAGCATTTCATAAGTGTCAACGGCTTTTATTGACAATTACATGAAGTTTATGCAAACAGTCAATTACTAAATCTGGCACATAACTGCTCATAACTTCACTTCTACTCAACATTTTGATTTCACTTGATTTCCAAAGTTTCATTGAATTCCATCCAGCCAGTTTTGCATGATGCTGTGACAAATTCTGGCTGGACAGAAAGACAGACAGAAATTGAAATGTGTGATGATATGTGCCAAATTCATCTGATGCACTTAAATCCATCCACCGCTGTCTGCATGAAATCACTTTCTGCAATCACACTGCATGAAAAACTTTGGCTGTCACAAAATTGTCTCTGCGTGAATGAAAGTAAAACAGAATGTATTATGTTTGGCACCTCCAATTTTTCTAATTTTATCACTGCTGGTCTTGATTCTCCAGTTCCTCATTTAAGCCAAGCAGTCAGAAATTTGTTGGTGACTTTAGACAGCAGTTTAAACTTTCAGACACACATTGACTCTGTTGTCAGGGCCGGCTTTTTTCATCTTGGCGTCTTCGCAAAGGTCAAGCCGTTTTTGAATCGGAGTGACATGGAGAAAGCCATTCATGCTTTTATTAGTTCGCGGCTAGACTACTGCAACGCACTTTTAGTTGGAATCACTCAAGCTCGTCTACATCGTCTGGAACCTGTGCAGAATGCTGCAGCTCGTATGCTAACCAATAATCATAAATATGATCACATCACACCAATCCCGTATTCCCTCCACTGGCTTCCGATACAGTTCCGGATTCAGTTTAAACTTTTGATGTTTGTTTTTAATGCGATTAATGTTCTGGCACCATCCTACTTGTGTGAGACAGTGAGCTTTTATCAAAAAAGTAGACCTGCTAGTGGTCCCTCGGTCAAGGTGCAAACAATGGGGTGATCGCTCCTTTGCTGTGGCTGGTCCTAAACTGTGGAACATCATTTCCCCTGAGTTACATAACATTGCAGACCTCCCTACGTTTAAAGCAAAACTAAAGACTCACTTATTTAGAATGACTTTTAATATTGTATCATTTTATGTTTTTTTTTAAATAATTTTATAATTTTTTATATTTATTATTATCATCATCATCATCATTATTATTATTATATTTTTCATTTATATTTTCCATAATTATGTTTTATTTTGTTTTTGTATTTTTTATTTCTATTATTATTGCCACTTTATTGCCATTTTTAGTGCTGTGAAGCACTTTGGTTCAACTTAGCTTGCTGTAAAGTGCTATATAAATAAATGTTGATTGATTGATTGATTGATTGATATGAAACTTAAAGATATCACTGCAGTTCTGACCAGTGTACATACAAAACCATTCTTTTATTTCTAGGGGGAAAAAAGCAAATATAAATGTCAGCGGTAGATGGCGCGAAAACTCTCGGTGTAAGGAATAGCCAAAGCAGAAGAAGAAGGAGCCAGAAGTTGCAAGGTCAGCTGATCATTTGCGTTTCCTGCGAATCAGTCTGCGACGGAGCTGTTAGCAACCGCTGAGCTGGAGTCTTCATTCAGTTTTATTCACCTCAGAGAAGATTAATAAAACATAACAGGTATTTATAGGTGTGAATGCTTTATATATATTTATATTATTTTAAACAGTAGGCCTGTAAGTTATATCAAACCTCACTCCGTTTAGCGTTAAGAGTGGGCTTAGATAGCTAGCTTCCTAGCACCGGTCCACTTTCTAGACGTTTCCATGGCCGCACGCGCGTGAGGCGTCATACATTCGTGGACAGACGAGTGAATTACATGCGTGTAAGCTGTCAGAATTCAGTCGTTATGTATTTAAAAAAAAAAAAAAAAAACAAAGCGTAAGTTTTAGAATAGAAATGTAACGACAAGAAACGACATGACTGCGGTGTTATCCTAGCGGTTTGTGGGATGAGTCTCAATCCGCGCTCGTGCCCGTGTATGTAGTGCGCTACCCAGGCTGCGGAGTGTGTAAGTTCCCGGATGTACACTCAGTATTAAGGGGACAGATGGACATCTGGCTAAGATTCGGATGTCCTCATAACGTCAAATCAGTATACTGTGTCTGTGTAATGGATGTTCTGTAGTCAGAAAGTGAACCTGGTCAAGCTTTAAAGCTGTTCATTC
>JAQMYL010000002.1:6436941-6449284 GCA_030014365.1 Clarias pachynema | reverse complement strand
TGCGTCTTGAGTCTACTTTTAAACTGGGAAACTGTGTCTGAGCCCTGAACACTGTCTGGAAGGCTATTCCAAAGCTTTGGAGTTAAATATGAAAATGCCCTACCCCCTTTTGTAGATTTTGAAATTCTGGGAGCTACCATAAGTCCAGAGTTTTGTGATCTTAAGGAACGTGGTGGATTGTAGCGTATCAGAAGACTGGCTAGATATGTGGGAGCTAGTTTATTGTGTCTGAGTGTTTATTAATTAATTGGGGTTTCTTCCTCTCTTTTATGCTTTTTTTCATTCCTCCCTTATTGTCTGTGTGCGCTTAATTGGTACACCTTCCTTTCTTCTTTCGTCCTCCCTTCCTTTTGAACTATCCACACTTCCTTGTTTTTTTTTTCTTCTTCCTTGTTTGTTTACTCCTTCTTTCATTTCTTCCCCTTCCCCCCCTTCCTTTCTTCCATACTTACTTCCATCCTTTCCTTCCTTCATTCAAATTCAAGTTTTATTTGTTACATAAACAACCATACACATAATGATATATGCAGCAAACGCTTTTGCGTAAAAAAAATAGAAAAATTAGTGAAAATATTGCTCTAGAAAATACTCACTCATCGTCTACATTGCTTTATCCTGTGTAGAGGTTCGTTGGTTGGCCTGGAGCCTATCCCAGGAGACTTGCTCAATCCATCATAGGGCACACACACACACCCACATGCTCATTTACACATTAAGGGCAATTTGGGAACGTCAATTAGCCTAATCTGAATGTCTTTGGACTGTGGGAGCAAAACTACCAAGTACGGGGAGAACATGCAAACTTCACGCATACAGACCTGAAGCGGCAATCACACCCTCAACCCTGGAGGTGTGAGGCGACAGTGCAAACTACTACACCACCATGCTACCTTACTAGAAAATACAATCGTACTAAAGATTAAATTTAAAACAAAATAAAGTAAAATAAAAAAGCTATTCTAAAATAAGATAGATACTTTATTTATCCGGAAGGACATATATTTGTTATATTTTAGGATATTTTGTTAACAGTAAAGACAGTAACGCAGAGACGTTGTAGATGTGGTTTAGGGGCAGTGGTAGCTCAGAGGGCTAAGGCACTGAGTTATTGATTTCATTGAGCACTGAGCTCTACCAGTTGGCCATTGTTGGGCCGTTGAGTATGGCCCTTATCCTTATCTGCTCCATGGATAACCCTGCACTCTGATCCCAGTTATACTGGGATATGCAAAGAAGTGTGCAGTAATGCATGTGACAAATAGTCAGTGCAGTGCGACCTTGATGTGCAATTGTATTAATGACAAAGTAACACCAGTGCAAATTGTAATAAAAGAAAATTATTAAGATATACATTTAAATTACACAGAAACAGAATTTACAAAATGAAGGTGGAAAGTATAAAAATATAAAATTATAGAAATGTAAAACTATGGTGTGGGTATAATAGAATCAGTATGATTTGAAAAATGCAGTATGAAATGAACTGTAGAATGTGTCAGTAGCAGCCTAAAGTGCGAGATAGTCTTCATTTTATTTATTAACATTTTTTTGCCTTTCCCTTTTTCCTTCCGTACTTTTCTCTTTTCTTTCTGTATTTCTGTCCTTCAGTACACTCCAGGCATCAGTCATTCCTTTTGTACTCTCATATGCCTTTTTCAAACTTCCTGTTTTTTCTTTCTTTCTCCTTTCTTTCAGTTCCTCCATTCTAAAGTGAATTTATTGTTTGTTTCATAGTACAACTAACACTTCCATCCTTCCTTGATTTTTTGCTTGTGTCTTTTGTTATTTGCTATTTCTCTCATTAGCAAGTAAGCACTTTATTCTGGTCAGGAATACACTCTGGACGTGACTCCAGTCTATCACACTGCTCTGTACACAAACAAACAAACACACACATTCACACTCTTGTTCACATCTAGGCCCATTTTACCGAAGACAGTCTACCTACAACATGGCAGGGGTGAATGTCTCCATGAATATGTGGAGAACATGTGGAACTTCATATAGCCTTGAAACATGGGGATTGTTTTATTTTTAATACTCCTTACTTACGTTTTTTTTTTTCCTCCACAGAGTGTGAGAAATTCCAGACCATTTTTTTTTATCTTCCTGAAACATGGCCGACACAGAGCAGCGAAATCCCCCGCCTCCTCCTCCACCTCAGACTGGGCCTGTGGTAAGTGTCCAGAGCTTAACCCCATTGAGAATCTTTGGGATGTGCTGGAGAAGACTCTAGTATTCAGCTTCGGTTTAATTTCTCTTTGTCCCAGTTGATTTAGAGAACCCAGTTAATTTATTCCATTTATTGTGAGTTTAGCATCAAGAACAATACCTAAATATGCCTAGAGACTGTAATTCCAGAATCTAATAGCAAAATTGTTTGTGTGTCTTGCAGCAATTCCTGTTGAGTAACAAAGTGGAGACGGCCATGTGGCTCTCGCGTCTCTTCACGATCTACTGCTCCATTATGTTCATCCTCCCTCTGCTTGGGTTAGTCATTCAACATTGAAGCAGCTCTGTCATTACCTCTTTCACAAGTGTAGTTTAAAGATTTCAGACATTTATTTATTTATTTTTATTGAAGTGTCTAGACACATTAAACGCTGAGATGAAAGCATGAAGGTTGATCGCTTATAAAATTCTCTTTTATTGATTTAAGCATTACTGTACTTAACATTGGAAAAAGTAAGAGTGATAATGTGCTATATTAATCACACTGCCTTTTGTGTCTGGTTAAATCTTTACATGTTATACATGTTATATCTTTACTCTTTATACGCCTATGCTGCAAGTAATAAATAATTTAGGGTGGTAGTTATGTTATATTACCTTTTTTTTTTTTTTTTTTTTTTTGCGGAACAGCTTGTACTCATGCAGTGAATAGCTTTTTATTTCTTAAACCACCATGTCACAATACATACGCTGTGGTTGTAGTGGATATTACTCTGGATCGGAGACCACATAAACATTTAGTGATATCAAAGTGTAAAAAAAAATGTTGAACTCGCAGCTAATTTAATAATGAAGGAAATATATTATTTAATAATAATTTACAAATGCACAGTGTTAAGAGAACTCAAGGGATTGAGAGTAAACAGCTGTGTAGCTTTATCATTAGAGAAGAAGAGGGTGGAATGATTTACGCATCATGATTAATTTCTGTGGCAGTTTATATATCTGACCCCAAAATTGACTTTGTACAGTTATTTGTTCATTTAATATGTTTGCATTTGAGGTGGTGGTATGTTGCAGTTCCTCTATAATCCTGCAGGTGAAGCACTCTAAACTATCTAAACAAAATCTAAAAAAATATATATATATATATATATGTACCGAATTGAGATATTTACAAAAACATGATACTAACAATCACAAAACAAATCAAATCAGCAGCTAGGTATCGTGATATCATATCCGCTGTACTCTGGTGATTCTCATCCATACTAATCAGTAAAAAGCCTTCAGTTTGCTACGGAACAGAAAGAATGGACTGTGGAGCTTTGGAGAAAGGTTATATGGTGAAATTAATGCAGATTTGCCCTGGCTTTTCCAGAGTAAATGGTGCATCAGGGAAAAAAAGAAGGGTGGATGGAATGATGTACCCGTCACGCCTGCTGCCTACTGTACAAGCCTGTGGGGGCAGTGTCGTGATCTGAAGTTGCTTCTGTTGATCAGGTCTAGGTTCAGGATTCCATCGATGCATTTATTTATTTTCTTCACATTACAAAATGACGATGCCAGGATTCCTCAGGGTCAAATTGTGAAAGACTGGTACAGGGACAGTGAGATATGATTTTCACACATGGATTTGCCACCACAAAGTCCAGAGCTTAACCCCCTTGAGAAACTTTGTGATGTGCTGGAGAATGCTCTAGTATCATCAGTACAAAATCTTGGAGAGAAATTAATGTGACTCTGGATTGAAATAAATGTTGTGACATTGCATAGGCTTATCGAAACAATTCCACTGGCGACTGCATGATTTTATAATCAAAGCAAAAGTAAAAATGTATTCATTCATTCCTTCATTTATGGCCAGGCAGTGTATATTGTAACTATAGCCGTTAGTTTAAAATGAGGTTTGAATATTGCTTTACCTGCAGATAAACATTCTACACTGTGACCTTGTTTATGGGACATAAACGGGACTGAGGTGTTTTGTTGTAATTTCTGATGTTGCTGTTGTTTTATTTCTGTGTAGATATATAGTCTAAGTGACAGTTTTGCACTTTACCCAAGAAGCACAGAAGCAAAAAAATTATAAATCTTAACCCTTCATAAAATGTAAAATAGAGCAGATTTGGAGCCATCTTGTTCTAACTTGTATTCATGGACAACTAGACACAATTATAATTATTTGTATTATAATAATCTTGGTATATGGAATGTAAATAAATTATGCCTTAAAATAGGTCAGGGTCAACTTAACATCAGCTACTGTGGGGTTTCAAGGAGATAAACTTCATGATAAAACACATGGTAAATTCAAACTATATCACAAAGGGGGAGAAGAAAAGTAAGAAATCATTCTTACTTATAGAATTTATAGAATTGCGTATCATGTTGGTATGCTGGTGCAGCTCGTGTGCAAAAAGTGACACCCACAAAAGGTTAAGTACAAAAACAACAGTGAAGGTAAAGTCTGTAGTTAGATGTGGAGGTTATTTTGACTCTATTAAAATATACAATATTTATAATAATATGGGAGTTTTCTGTCATCTGAGGCACCTGCTTGCAGCCTGCGGCTTTGTGCACACACAGACCTCCGTTTATACACTGTCATTTCCATTCTTTTTTGTTTTTAATAATGTATTTTTAATATATAAATGCCAAACATAAAAAAGTCCTGATTTTCAGAAGATATTCTCTGCGCTCCTCCTAGATTCTGAGTGAACTAGCATTTAGAGAAAAACGCTATTAGATAAAACTTCTATTTGAGCCCTTGGATAAGGGTTTCTGCTAAATTCTGTAAATGTAATATATTTTTTATTTAAACATGATACCTCTTGATCCCGTATATTAAATTGCAGTAATACATGCCGAGTCTATGATTTATGAAGATTAGTTAATTGTTTTGGGTCAAATTTTATAAATAAATCTATTTGTGTTTAGCTTAGAGACTTCTTGTCGTTGTCAATGATATGCACTGATTTATTTATTTTTGTTCCTTTTTAACCCTGAGCTGGTTTATTTGACTAAATGAACGCCTCTTGTCTTCCAGCCCAATGGCAGCAGCTAACTTCTACCAGAGGGCTCTGTTGGCCAACGCTTTGACCAGCGCGCTGCGTCTGCACCAGCGGCTTCCTCACTTCCAGCTGAGTCGCGCCTTTCTTTCACAGGCGTTACAGGAGGACAGCTGTCATTACCTCCTTTACTCGCTCATCCTGGTCAACTCCTACCCCATCACCAGTATCCTCTTTCATTATATACCTGATTTCATGTGCGCGCACACACACACACACACACACACACACACACCATATATCTTTATATACTACTGTAGCACTAAAGTAAAAGTGAAGTCTCTGCTGTGTGACATTTTGATCCTTAACAGCAGTTTGCAGTGAGCATATTCCCTGTGTTCCTCTTCTCACTGCTTCATGCCACTACATACACTAAGAAGGTTCTGGATGTAAGTAAAGCTAGGTATAAAGACTTCTCTTTTAAGCAGAGCATTTTTTTTTTTTTTTAATGCTGCTGCTTTTTTTTCCGTTTTAGACGATGGGACCGGACAGTCTACAGTTCGTGCGGAACTTCCTGAACAAGCTCACAGCCAATCAGCAGAACATTCTTAAGTTCATCGCTTGCAATGAGATCTTCCTGATGCCAGCTACTGTCTTTATGCTCTTCAGGTAGTTTTTTTTTTTTTTTTAACAATATTTTTATTGATTTTTAAACGAGGACAAGACTAAGTAAACACCTGTTGAAATTTTAAGTCTGAATTACTGATTGAGTAGTGAATCTTCTCCAGGGACAAACAGGACATAATATCCCTGAGCCACTGGGTGACGTGGCATCCTCCCACTTAAATTAAAGAGAATGCCCGGCCAGGAGAGACGCAAAGGACACTAAACGATGTTTAACTTAAGTCATCCTCTCCAGTGATGTCAAAAAGAGCAATCAGGGGGTGTGGTTCAAGATTGCATTTTAATATGTACGATAGTGTTTGAAAGCCATCCCTCCAGAATTTTTTCTAATTTTTCCAGGTCTTATTCTCAAGCAGTTTTAATTTTATTGAAAGGGGTGTGACTCAAAGCCATTAATTCACCATAAATAGTGGATAGTAGTTCTTTACGCAGCAGGGACAAGCAGAGGAATTTATTTATAATATTTACGTCAGAAGTCTCAGGGAAATTTTGTATTGAGGAGCCAATGAAGTGTCTTACTTACATCTCGGGTAACATCAAATAATTCTAATAAAATGATAGATTTTTTTTATTGTTTGCAAATACTGAACATCTATTTGTTGTTGTTTTTCCCCCCTTTCTTTCTCTTTTAGTGGTCAGGGCAGCCTGCTGCAGCCTTTCATTTATTACCGTTTCCTGACTTTGCGTTACGCCTCCAGACGAAACCCTTACTGTCGGTGAGCACCCCCTTTTCCTCACTTGTACATGTTTTTATTAATATTTATGCAGCTATAGGCTCTTGTTAACACTCTGATTTGGTCGTCGCTTTTTCATCAGGACCTTGTTCACGGAGTTGCGGATCCTCCTGGAGCACTTTGTGATGAAACCAGCATGCCCGGTGTTCTTCAGGAGAATGTGCCTGAACAGCATCGCCTTCGTTAGCCGCCTGGCCCCTACAGGAGTCTAAATGCACTGTTTATCAACAAGCACTCAATCCAAACACCACACACACACTGATAAACACACTCTTACACATTTAAGCTCCTACAAGGTGACTGGCTGGGGAGAGTTTCCTCCAATGTAGGTTTTTTTTTTTGAGTGCTCGCACTCGACGTCCTGCTGATCTCATCTTCTGCATGGAAAGCAGTTTGCTATTTGGAGAAACTCCACAGATGTTAAAAGCTCACAGATAAAAGAGCAGCAAACACTATATACCCTCAGTGTGTTGTAAAAAAAAAAAAAAATCGCTACAGCTCTTTGGTCAGTGCTTTTGAAGGATTATTTATAAAAATGAATTCTAAGTGTGGATGCTTTTCCAATGGGAGTGGATGAAATGAACATATTTATGCTTAATTTAGAGTAAATAATTGCTAGGTGTAAATCGTTTATTAGCATTTCCCATGCAGGGAAGGGAGATTTCAGTCTGTCGTTACATGTCATTTTGTTCATTATTTTTCTGTTTTTGTGGACTTGTTCCTTTTTTATGACTGTAGTTGAGATGGATTATCATGAAATCAAAACATAACTTTTTAAGATTAAAAAGTAGTGTAGGACAAGAAAAGCCTTTTGATTTCTCATTTTTAATTGTAATGTAATCTCTTATTAAAAAGCTGCCTTGAATGTGAACTGTTGAAAGTTAAAGCATTTCCTCTTTTTTTAAGGTCAAGTTAAGCAGATCTCTGCTCACATTTTTAAAAATATTTATTAACTCAAGGAAGTTTGTAATTGAAATTAAGATCAATAAACTTAATTGAATTTTAATCCAAACTCTTAAATGCATAGCTTCATGTTTGTCTTGGAGAATTGTGGATTGTTTTTTACTTGTTTGGGGAAGTATCAGCTGTGAATGTATGTTACCTTTTATTGTAAACTGGTTTGTGTGATTAGTGTTAAATGTTTAAGGAAAAATATGAAACTACATCAAGCCATCATGGCACAAGCATTTGGGGAACACCAATTAACCTATTTTATGTTTTGAGATGTATTTACTATTTTAAACTTAAGACATTCAAGAAAAAAAAGAAGTCTCCCATTTTTTGTATTGGGCTTAAACCAAACACATTTCCCCCTTGTGACCTCATGGGTCCAATAAGCAGAAAGTGTATTATGTAACCACTGACTGGGTTTTAGATTCAACATTAGACATTAAAACAGGAATTAAATGGCTGTTTCAAGTGAGGTCAAATTCTGATGTCCAGGTTAAGTTAACTGTAACACCAGCTCCACACAGTATAGAGATCACATCAAAACATCAGTTTATATTCACACTCAAGGTCACATGTCTCCATAACCATACACTAAAGGAGTATGTGCATATAAGTGTAAATACATGCAATCATCTGTTTAATTTAACAGAATCAGAGAAAAGGAGTTATTAAAGAAAGCACTTGCTGCTGCTAAGAGCAATGTTTTATTCCTCTTACACAATTTCAGGAAGTGGCATTAATGTCACTATAATTCAAATTACAACCCATGTAAGTCATAAATGGTCAAGTACCAGTCATAAGCCAGTATAGAAAAACCAGTGGTTTATTTTAGATGTCAAGGTAGAAGAAAAATCTCCATCAAAATTGTAAAGAACCACTTTTCTTGCTTTCATTAAAAAAAAAAAAAAAAGTGTAAAAATGCTTTAAATGATCTACTGTACAAAATCTGGTTGCATCAAGCATAAAAACTGCTGTCCTTCTGGACCGCACATAAAATATACACGGCATGCTAATTTCACCAAGTCCTCCACGAGCGAAGGTTACAGTGTCCGTTATTGCAGTTACATGTTCATGCAACGTGAGGACTGTATACACAATTCCTGTTAGAGTCTGGAATTTGTAAAAGGGATTAAGGACAAAAAACAAAAAACAAACAAAAAAAAAGTACAAGTCAGGGTCAATTTAAAATCAGCTTCTGTGGGGGTTCAATGAGAGAAACTTCATGGTATCTGAAATAGGAGGGGGAAAAAATTTTCAATCATTTAACACATTTAAAGAAACCCAAAACATACAAGACAGTACAAGCCATTTTGCTTACTTTGAGCCCTTGTACTTCTCTTTGACAGACTGCTGTGCGTGCTGAGCAGCACCGAGGTAGGTCTGGTGGAGATCTTGGACACAGGGCATGAGGTCATCCAAAGTGTAGCCAGTCGTCTCCGCCAGAGATTTAGACTGAAAGATTAACAATAATACTCAGATAAGCGCAATACAGGTTAAAGCATTATGCACACAAAATGGCTTCCTAAGACATAAATAGTGACCAAGTAAACTAAACTACATACGATATCTGTGGAATTGGATGAAACAAGGCAAACTGCCATTATAGGAAAATCAACCTTAGTGATCAGGATAAATTGTGCTCCATTTCTGATTGAACTGCATGTATAACTTACCCATGAGGCTCCTGTGATGGTGTAGTTCGCCAAAATAAACGCGGCAGCAGCTATTTGAGATGGGAGGTACTTCAGGAACGGGTCAGCATCCACTAAACTGAGTTCTCCAAGAAACTAAAGGAAAAAGGGAGATAGTTTCAGAAGGACAGCCGCAAAAATCATCAACACAACGCCACTCATAATAGAGAATTCAAAACACAAAAGGGAAGACTTCTCACCATGGACAGGCTCTCCACTTTGTTGCAGACTTTCTGCCTGAGGAAGTACTGCGTGAGAAACTGGACGATCGTTGGTGCTGCAAGATCAAAAGACAGGACCTTAAGTACCAGATGCTCCATTCTTAACACTTGCTTCTTTGTGTAGGTGTCATCAGTGATGTAGACAAATTCTGCCACCTCCGGGGGGTAGATCTCTTCAAACTTCCTGTAAAAGGACAGTCGAGGTTAATCGAAAGAACCGAGCAACGGATGAAGACCAACGCTGATCAGAAGTACACTCACGAAGCCAGGAGCATGGCAGCGGTGCCGACGAGTTGCAGCTTCCCCCTCAGGACAGACATGGACGACAGGAAACGGTCGATGTAGTTCACGGCCAGGTACAGCGTCTCGTTCTGGAGCTTGTACTCCTCTCCGACTTCCACCAACCAGTCCACCAGGATTGCACGCATACTGTTTGTGATGTCCGGCTGCTTCTTCATGTAGCCTGCTTTTGGCCTACACTTAACCTGGGTGAGAAAACAGGATTTTAAAAATTTATATAAATTGAAAGGGAAAACAAGACTTGTGACCCATCACACAACCATGCATATATGCATACACACCTCCATCTGCCTTAAATGGGTGTGGATTTCAGCAGCGTAATCAGTGACTTCATTTACATTCACAGTCCTGTCCTCACCCTCAATTACTGACATGTCCATGGGAGAATCTAAAACAAAAACAGCAACGTTAAAGCAACAAAACCCACTCAGATCAGTTTTTTTTTTCTTATGCCAATGATGTGACCATTTCACCCACCAAAACTGAGATCCATGGGCAGTTCAATAGTAGCTAGGGGCTGTCTGAGCCGAGTCACCGCCGGGTTCAGCGTTAACGGGGAGCAATCCACGGCGGCTTGCTTGGCCGATGCTTGTTTTTTAGAGCAGGCTCCATCGGGTTCGTCGACGTGGATCTGAAAAGCTGGTTGCTTGGCTGCTGGCTTCTCGACATTACTGCATTTGCTGTAGTCGTCTGCTTTACAGGCTGCTTGTGCCGAGTCCTGGAGGTGGGGGGCAAATTTACACAGACAAGTTAGATCCTGAAATGGTGGTCAATCAGGTCGCACAACACCAGTCTCTTCCTCATATTTGGGATGCATAGGACATATTGAAGACCAACCAAAGGTGCTTTTGAAACTGCATTAGACTGGCTGGTTTAATAAGAATTATTACACAATAGGGCTGAAATTAACACAACTGAAAGTCTTGATACTTAGTGTGCAAATTCTTTGGTAAAGTTGCAAAGCTTTAAAGTGCTTAATATTTGAGGTGTTGAAGCAGACAAAACAAAACATTCCTGAAAACGTTATTTTGAAAAGTTAATAAATGAACGTTGGCAATCTGATCAAAGCATGTTTACTGAGATGTAGCCAAAATTCTTTTTTTTTTTGAAGTTACTTTGATAAATGTTGCCAATCTTAGAGTTCTTACTACTTTGTTTACACACAAAACACATTCCTGGAACATCTTAAAAAAAAAAAAAAAAAAAAAAAACCCTGACTATGTTGTTAAGGTTTACAAAATCTTAGCAACGGGTGTTTCCTGAGCAAACTCAGGCAGGATGAGAATAAAATGGCGCTTTGAGAATAGGAGGGAAACAAAAAAAAAGCATTTTAAAAAAAATGATTTGATGCGAATGAAGTACAAGACTAATAGCAGGAAAATAAAATATTTTAAGCGGTTTAATTTGAATTCAAACGGGGTGGGAAAAAAGGAGGGGTAATCAAGTAGGTCAATGAGTGATTATTATTAACCTATTGGATAATAAATCAAAACACCAAGACTCAACATTAAAACCACTTAAGTTCTAACAATACCAAAGCCACTCTGCATTTAAAACTAAACACAGATCAAGTTAGAAGCTAACCCCAATAAACCTCCAGGTCCAATCCCAAACAGCTCCCCCCTCAGTAGAGTAGTGCACTACGCGGCGCGGGGTTCACAGCCCTACCCAGGACACTTCGCGGACAGTGGCGACGGCGTTTGGGACGCAGCCCACAGAGCCACGCTGAACCCCACACCGACCTGCTGTTTGGATCCTCGCAGGCCGGGCTGTCGACGTGCGATGTTCCCCAGAGCCCCGAGCACGGTCCTGGTGCTGGCTTTGTTCACGGTTACGTTCTCCTGGTTCTCCAGCCGGGTCTTGTGTGCGCCTCGTAGCCGCGCAGGAACGTTCTCCTGGTTCTCTCCTCCATCCAGCGCGCCGCCCTGGGCCGACATCTTACAAAACTAGATTTAAAAATAAATAAAATACAAATTACTCCACCTACAAGGAAGAAATAACGAATCTATTGTTTGTAGCCGTTTACACAAACAGTTTCGATTTTTGTTTCTGAAATAAACGGTATAAAAGTCAAACCGCCATACCGGGAGACAAAACAAAATCAAACAGCAGCGAGGAACAGGATGAAAAAAAGACAAACCGAAAGACAAGCTAAGCTACAAAAAGGGCGCCATCGTCCTGAAAACTATCCATCCATGAACATAAACTACAATAAACGCGTTTTTCTCTCCCAACACGACCTTTAGCGCGTCTCCTCCAAGCCCGGCTCACAGTATTGTCGCTTTCTCAGTTCAAGTAGCCCGCGACTATTGAAACTATCCAATCAGAATGCAGCACAGCCCCTGACGTCACTGATCTACGGCGACTGAAAGCGTCCAGTTTTCTTTCGCTTCGTCGATACACACACACAAAAAAAACGGTTAGAAGTTAAGTCCGGGTAACGTCATTGGCTCGTTGGAAATTTAAAAAACTGACGTATTGAATGATGAACAACAGGCGGTGGACGAATATTATATTATTAAATCAAATCAGTATATAATGAGGTAGAGTGCTGTGAAAAAGTATTTGCCTCCTTTCTG
>JAQMYL010000002.1:6399168-6431075 GCA_030014365.1 Clarias pachynema | reverse complement strand
CTGGGATAGGCTCCAGGCCCCCGCGACCCTGAATAGAGGATGAAGCGGTATAGAAGATGAATGAATGAATGAATATTATATTATATTATATTATATTATATTATATTATATTATATTACTGTAGAGTACATAATTATAAATTATTACATCCTTAATATAGAGTAGCAGCTAGCCAGCTAGTTCTAATAATATTAGTTATTAAATTCTAATCATCTTAAAATGTCTTTTGCAACCGTTAAACTCACCATGGTAAATAAAAAAATTATACATACAGTATATTAATTGTTAATGTGAGGCTGTTAAAAGCAACATTAAAAAATATACAATTAAACAAATAATGCACAAAGCTGGTCTATAAAGCCTTCATGTTGTCTTGATGATGCCGAAAACATTTAGCCAGTCCTAATCATCACATGAAAACAGATGGACCTTCTGATTGATGTCCACAGTCTTGTAGCAGAAGCCTGGTCAGTAATTAATTTATGCCCCATGCACCTTAAGACCTGATCTCCTTGTATTGATTGTGCATATGCGTGTGTGTGTGTGTGTGTGCATGTGTGACACAGAGAGAGAGAGAGAGAGAGTGGTGGGGTGGGTGGGGGTCCATCTGCTGAGAAACCAGAGAGAGTGACTGTTTTCCATTCACAGTGGGAGGGAACAGCAGAGGGAGCTTTTTTTGGAAAAGCAGCCTGAGTCTCATTCTGCGAGCAGCACAGCAGACGCCAGACGTGTCTGTCTGAAGGATACAAAGTCAGGAAAATATTGTCAAGGAGAAAAAGTCAGACCATATGGACTAACACGGTCTCAAATCTAAGGACCGAGAATGTCCCAGATCCAAGGACCGGGAATGTTTCATGCGTAACTACTGTACATCTAACAGGAATCTCTAAAGGACAACAGTTGCTGCTTTCAGACGTGTAGAAACTGATGCCTGCCCCGAGACGATTCCTGGTCACCTCCACCACTATGCCACTTGCGGTGGGATGGGGTTGGAATGTTTGCGTGTATCTTGGACTGCTTACTCTTCTTCTTCTGCTGATGGGACTGCTTCTGTGGATGGTCCTGAAGCAGCTGAGGAACTCAGTGGGAAACGTTGCCCTTCAGTCCGCACGCTCTTTCAGGGAGCCGCACTTTGGGAACTGCAGGAGCGTCAGGTTCTGAGAATGAAAAGACTGTGGAAGGGGGGAATATGGGAATTTTAATTTATTTTTTTAACGTAAATTGTTGCAAGAAGACAAAGTTCAGAGGAAACCTGTTTCTGAAATCACTGATCTCGTGGGAATGACGTAGTAGACTGAGATTTCTATGAAGTACAGCAAATGAAGATGAGATTCTTAAATATATTTCAGCATTGAAAATCAAATTTGTCTTAATGATGTCTCTAAACCAGTATGCTTACTATTTTTGTTAATGTATTTGCCTTGTTTTTTTTTTTTTTTATTAAGAAAAGACATGCTTTTTTCTTTTTACATATTGAATTTATGTGATACATTTTTCATTTTGTATTATCCCTTTAACATAGACACATAAAGACTTATAAACACTTCTTAGCATCCTTAGACTAGACTTGTTCTTACAAATGAATATTATTAATATTTACATGTTAATTCTGTTATTATGTATAAACACTTCATGTGCAGGTTCTCACTTGAATGTCTATTAGCAGTCTAGTGTTAAATACTGCATTTATATGACCCTCTGTATGATCAGTATTCTTTCATCCTGCGTCTGCAATAGTCCAGATCTGACAGCCTACATCAACAATGTCTCTAAACATGATTCATTTTCATGTCTAATTAAGTCAAAGGGGCCACAACGTCATTCCTGCCAAAGACAGATGTTCCTGGAAGAGGAATCTCTAAACGTCCAATTTTCAGTTATCCGTGCCTCTTTGTCTCGACTGTTCACTGTGTAATGAAAAACTCTTTTTTTTTTTTGCTGCTTGAATATCCCCGTATGTTTTTCGAAAGCCTAAGGTGTGCTAAACTGCTTTGACTCTTCTTTCTGCCTCATTATAATTCCACATCACATCTCATAAAAGAAAACAAACTTCAGTCCAAGTCAATAATAATACGTTTCATTCATTATTCATTAGAATGTATTTCCTTAAGGACTTTCTTTCACATTCTGATGAATTATGGAGGTCTGCTTTTTTATATGCCTCTGTGGAAGTCTGCGTCTGGGTATTTTAAGATCTTAGAATAAGATATGGTTTGAATGAAACCAGAGCTCTCAGGAGATCTCAGTGAAAGAGACACACATGATTAATATGATATTATAAAACTACAAAATGTTTAAGTGCTCTTTTCTGATAAGGAATAAATAGTGAGTAATTGCATAACATACAGACGCAGAGATTCAAAAAGATATATATACTGTCATGTACAGTAATTTATCATAAGCAACATATAATATAGATACATTCTTTAGGTGATGATGCTGTACTGGATTAAATGAAGACACTCTCTCACTCATCTTCAATACTGCTTTATCCTGTATTCAGGGTCGCGGGGTCCTGGAGCCTATCCCAGGAGGCTTAGGACACGAGGCGGGGTACACCGTGGACAGGATGCCAATCCATCACAGGGCACATACACACATACACACACTCACACACCCATTCACACACAATGAGCCTAACCTGCATGTCTTTGAACTGTGGGAGGAAACCCACCAAGCACGGGGAGATCATGCAAACTTCATGCACACAGAGACGGGAATCGAGCCTGGCCTGGAATCGAACCCAGACCGAACCCAAATCGAAAGGCGACAGTGCTAAGCAGTGCTACCCTCATTATGCCACAATTCTTCTTTTTTTTTTTTTTACATACAACAATGGTAACTATAAGTGAAAGTATGTATTTCTTCTTGTTTTGAAAGAAATAAACTTGAATATTGTTTAAAGGGACGGTCTGCGTCTGTACCGCTAAAGGTTGACAAGGCCTTTAGTAACCATAGCATTTATCATTTTAATTGGCATGAAATTACTTGTTGGATCTAATTTCTTCAATTCAGATCTTTGTTTTTTTCTGTGTTTTTTTTTTAGGGTAGAAATGAGCTCAGTTACCATGGCGCCTTGCACCTCTAAGGTCCAGGTTCAGGGTCGGGTCTGTGTATGTGTGAAGTTTGCATGTTGTCTCCTTGCTTGGTGGGTTTCCTCCGGGTACTCCGGTTTCCTCCCACAGTCCAAAGATATGCAGGTTAGGCTGACTGGTGTTCCTAAATTTGCCAGCAACCCTGTATACAGGATAAAGTTGATGAGTGATGAGTGAGAATTTAGGTCCACCTCCTGCTAGCTCAGATCTGTTTCTTTTTTCTCTTTTTAGTGTGTAGCGATTGCAACTGTTCAACTTATTTCTCCAGTTTCTAGGAGCAACGGTAGAAACCAGGACATATATCCTACAGACCACTATAGGACTTATAAATACAACTTGATCACAATTTATTTAAATTTGTTTAGCATGTTGTGTGTGAGGCAGATTGTTGCAGATTAGCAAATCAAGGTAACTGTAATACCTATGTACTGTCAGCAGGGGGCACCAACAATCTCTGGTCCCTGCTTATCTTCAAAGCAACAAGCGTGTACAGTACTGTGCAAAAGTTCTTATTTCTTCACTATTTCTCCCAAAGAACCAGACACTCTTGTATTTTTAATGTAGCTCAGGTGTCCTGAAGAGTTGTTATGGCTCTTATTTTTGGCAAGTTTTTATCTCTCATTTTCAGTCCAGAAAAATGAGACTGTTTTTTTTTTACATCAATCTTAAGGCATGAACGAGTGAGAAACAGATGATCAGGCGATGATTAGTATTAGTATTAGGTGTTAAATAAATTATTAATGTTAAAATTGTATCTTTGGGCTCTTTGCTGCCTGTCGCAGTAATGCATTCGTTCCTATTTCTTTAATTAAATACACAAATAATTCAATTAAATTCAATTAAATTCAAATTGATTAAATTGTATTTAATCTGAAGAAATGAGGCTAACTCAAGACTGTTGACCTTACTATACTGTATGTCTGACGAATTGTTGTTTGAAGTCCTTATTTCTTCTATTCTTGTGCAGCAAATGGGAATTAAAAATGTAAGTGAGAAAGTGAAGAAACATCAGAGAACACGCCATAGAACTGATCTGTGGAATCAATCATTGGTCAATAGAATAGAATTTGCATTTGCGTAACAGTATCATTAGAAAATTTGTATAGAATTAATATTTAGAATTGTGGGAAAAAATTAAAATAAAATGAACACAAAGTATCAGTCACTTTTATATAAACTAGATACTTTCTTATGGTATCTAAAATGTTCCCACTGAAAACAATTGTACATACAATTGTACATTGATAGTGCAGGGCAGCAGTCACGTTATTAACTTCAACATTCTTTCTTCAACATCATTGAGCTTTTTGAATAAGACTGGGTAAAAATCATTAAATCATCAAAGTAAATCTCCTCACAATAGGGGCTGCGACTTGACCCAGAGCGCTGTTTGACTAATGGCTGCACTTTTCCTTTTCATTCAGACCATCATAATTTCATTTCATTCAGTCATATAATTTGCTTGAGTACAGTTTTGTTGTATCACTAATGAGGGATCCTCATGACCTGAAAGAGCAGACTCACCAACAGCTTCTACTCAGGAATAAACACCTCGTTGATGATGATAAGCATAAAAATAATCTACCATGAGTCACACAGTTAAGCTTCCAAGGCTCTCTTCTTTACGCAAAACACTAATTATAGCATGCGCTCATTGTCTCTACGTCAATACTCCCTTTCTCGTCTGTCTGTTCAAATTATCTACAGCGTACTATGATGGGACAGGGACTATGATGTATAAAATATAAATTTCTTTACATTTTATACATCATATACAAGATGTGCAATATGAATGAGCAACATTTCCATTTCTGTACATATTATTCATACTTCCTCTCCATGTTCAATACGTTAGGCATATTAGTCGTTCAATTTGTACAAGTCGTTCAAGTCAAACTGGGACTTCTTTTTGGACTTCACTTCTCGTTTTTAAGTAACAGAACACTTCAAGCACAGTATGGTTATGAGACTCTTAGCAACAGTAGAACATGGAGCACCTGATCTTTATAAATCGTGGGATAGCTTGTCACCAACATGTGAAGAGACGCATATGTCTGTGTGAACTGTACACACAATCATTCACCAACGCCGCTTGCACGTTACAGGAACTCGGCTGGGAGTTATTGCCACATCCCCCGTACAGTCATTTCCACATGCTTGGGGCATTAAAGGAGTTCCTGAGGAGCCAGAGTTTCAGACTTGAAGCAGGCAATCCAATCATAGTTTCAGTATACTGAGAAAACTTTCAAGCTTGATGGTGTCCAAGCAATAGTGAAATGGTATGATAAGTGATACATTAGTGTAGCAGGGGATTATATAGAGAAATAAAGGGAGTTATTCCCCTGTGTTAACTGTATTATGTCATTCTGCACAATCACACAACATGAATGTAGTACATGCATGCACTGTTAAATCTCATCCTGTTCCATTGAAATAACTTATTTCTAAGTCTTCTTTTAAATCATCAGGGTAATCTAGTTCAGTGTGAGGGTGGTGCACATGTGTTTGAGAGATAATTTGTCAAAATGTGTGTGTGTGTGTGTGTGTGTGCAACCTGACAGTGTTGTTGTCATACAGCTAATATACAGATGAGCTCAAATGAGTTGAAAGAAGACAAGATGTGACTTTAATAATAAGTATAATAAGTACTGTGCAAACTGCTTGAGCAGATTGTAAATTATTCAAGGCAACAGATCTTCGTATCCTCACTTAGCCAACTTTCTGAGATGACTCAGTTTCTAAAACTCCTCATTACTCCCTTTATCCACCATATAAATCAAACATTTTTGCAATGTTTTAAATAATGCAATGAAAATCTTGCAAAATAAAAAAGATTGTGAGAATCAGGAGTGTGTGTGTGTGTGTGTGTGTGTGTGTGCGTGTGCGTGTGTGTGTGTGTGAGTTAGCAAGTACTGGGACTGAGTGAATCTGACTTAACACCACACTGAACTGCAATTTTTAACAGTTTAGTGTCAAATAACCAAATAAAACAATAAGCCTTTGGGAATCAAAAGACAACATTCTGTATATCTGAATAAATGTTCATGATATGAATATTTGTAACTAATTCAAGTAACACATAATTCAACACATTCACACAGTATACCGAATAATCTCTTCACTGGACATATGAAATGTATTATTATTATTATTATTATTATTATTATTATTTTGTATTTTGTAAACAGCACTTTTAAAAAGTTTTTTTAAATTTTTTAAATTAAGTCTAAACGAATCTCCTGAGCAAATTCAATCAATACTGCTCCTGATCAATAACTGCAGATAAATTTCAGGATCCATTTACTTGCTAATGCGCTAGATAATAAATCTTAATAGTGACACAGCAGTTTGTGTAATTTATGTTCATCAACCTTTGGTGATTCTTCTCTGCCCCCCCCTATATAACAGAACACGGTTATAAGAGTAAAACCTTCCTTTTTTTCTCTGTATAATCCCCTCAACACTAATGCACCTTCCTCAGAGTTTCTCTAGTGCTTGGATAAGTTTTCCCAGTATGCCGGATACCATGATCGGACTGCCTGATTCACACCTGAAACGCTTGCCTCCCAGGAACTCCTTTGATGATCCAAACATGTGGAAATGTCTTGGAGCGAGACCAGGGGGATGTGGCAATAACTCCCAAGAGGTGCAAGAAGTAATGAATAGTGATTCACGAATGTACGGCCTTCTTGCACCATTCAGATGATTTACTGCGGTTAAGAGGTTCATCACCGTACTGTGATACTTAAAGTCTTCTATAAATGTCACTTGAGTTCCTTGATGAGAAATTCCATCACAAGTCTCAGCTTGATTTGAATTCAACCTTATATTACTGTACCACCATTCAGCTGCTATTTGTACAGTAACTCCACTTTAGTATAAATTATCACAGAGTCAGTCAGTTTCCACATTAAGTGCAATATTGAGATCAGGTGGTCGTGTTGTACATTGTGTTGCCTTTCAAGTAGTTTTCCATACTGCTTATCCTGCTTAGCATCCCAGGGGAAAAGGTGGGGCAAACCCTGAAACTCTGGACGGTTTGGTGTTCCAGCCCATAACGGGACATAAGCACACATACAGTACTCAGTCATACACTATGGGCAACTTGGAAATTCCAATCAGTATTATTTGGAATGTGAGAGGAAACTACCTATCTATTTACATATTAATTATTTATTTCTAATTGTTAAGTATTTATTTTATTGTTAATTAATTTTTTTTAAATGAATGTCTAAAAAAGGCTTATAAACAAAGATTTTGATGATGATGAAGATGATGATGATGATGATGATGTCAATAATTAACTATTTATTTTGTTTAATTTCTTTATTAAAATGTTGTACATAGTCTACAGTAGGTACCACCTGTAAATGTACGGTATTTTTAACAGAAAACAAATGTGAAAAATAATGAAAATAATTACAATAAGAAATAAGAGATATAGTGCAGATGAAAATAATGTAGACAGTCTACCTGAAGAATAACAATCAATTGCACTTGTCTTTTTTAGTCTTCTCTTTAAAAGCACAATTAGCTGGAATTGCCAGTGTGTGAAAGATGAAAGTGTAGCATTGATTGATTGCTAGTTATTTATTATATTTTTATGTTTTTTCCCCCTGAAACCTGGCTCTGTATTTTTACGTCAGTAAACAAAAAAGTCCTACCTTTAAATTATAATTTTCATGACACCATTATAACTGAAATGCAATTCTTCTTCATTATTGTAATGCATGCAGGTGATTACTGAAAATTAATGTATGAATAAATGAATATCTCTAGGAACTGAAGAGTAAATAGGATGTACAACAGATGAAGATTACATTTCAAAGTAATTTTGATCACCACCTGACGATGATCAAATGACAGTCTCACTATTCTGCGAGGTGTAAAATCATACCCTTGTTGCATCCTGTGTGTGTGTGTGTGTGTGTGTGTGTGTGTGTGTGTGTGCATGAGTGTGTAATGTTTATTGGTGAGGCTGGAGCCTCATCGGCCCGCTGCTGATCTGGGTCGAGCTTTGCGCTCAGGTAATCTGATAACAGTCTTCTCACATCACTGTCGTTCTGCCAGTAGTGCTCCAGGTAATTAGGGCTTTGTGTTTTTGCACACTGCTAATCAGAATGATGTGTGATATACCCGATACAGAAAAGCTTCAGACACCGGCCTCAACCGTGTCACTCACACACCGTTCACCCCACTGCAGGATTCCCTGTGTGTTACCTTCATCTCTTTGGGTTTCTTTATGAGCATGCACACGAAATTACTGTAGGAAAATCAGAGCTGTTTTATTTGGTGTAATTATATTTTGCTGTATTTGTAGTACATATTTATTATTCATTATTATTATTTCAAAATGTTTATATTTTTTATCTATCTATCTATCTATCTATCTATCTATCTATCTATCTATCTATCTATCGATCTATCTATCTATCTATCTATCGATCTATCTATCTATCTATCTATCTATCTATCTATCTATTCAATTCAATTCAATTCAATTTTATTTATATAGCGCTTTTAACAATGGTCATTGTCTCAAAGCACTATCTATCTATCTATCTATCTATCTATCTATCTATCTACACCTATAGTATAGTATTTATTTCTACTTGTTAAGTATTTATTTTTAATTATTAATTAATTATTAATTTTAATTATTATTAATTTTTTAAAACATTCTTTTTAATAAATGTGTAAAAAAGTCTTATAATAAATATTCTTATTTTGAAGATGATAATAATGATGATGATGATGATGATGATAATGACTTATTTATTTTGTTTACTTTTTTATTAAAATGTTGTACCAATTTTAGGTACAATAAGTAAATGTATTTTTAACAAAGAAAGAAGTCTGTAAAATTTTTTTAAAATAAATAAAATAATGTTTTGTAAAGCAATTTATGGTTTAAAAAGCTTACAACTTGAATTACAATTTTTTTTATGTCTTATTTATATGCATTTTAGCAGGATATAAATTAACTATAAAGAAAGTATATTTCAGTCACTAGGATGAAACGTCTAACGTCTAACGTCAGCAGGGGGTGTGATTTGGGCTGCAATGAAAACCAGTGCAGCGTTTGGAGCTCTGCGTTCGTGTACAGGTGAGAGGGTAGAGCAACAGGTAATTTGCAACAGGTAAGTTTTCTCTTCTTCTGTGGAAGGTTAATAAACACAGGACAGCCTGAAATAATCGAGGGAATAAACAATCAATTTTACATATACCATTTACATATTCTATTATTAAAACAAGACATTGATGATGATGATGATGATGATGATGATGAAGACAAGCATTGTTGTTGTTCTTTGTTTGTTTGTTTAGATTTTACACAGTGGACATAATTGAATCTTCGCACATGGTAAGAGCAGTCTGTGAGCAACAAGTGCATGGACTTAAAATATTAATGTTTTTATTACAAAATAAATGAAGTGAAGGAAAGAGAGAACATAAGTAATGCCTATAGCACCGCCTCAGGTCAGATAAAATATCTTCGCATGTTTGAGAATTTTTTGAATCATAACTTTCTCAATGAAATAATAATAATAATAATAATAATAATAATAATAATAATAATAATAATTTTTTATATTAATTGTGATAAAATTAATACAGCCAAATTCTTTATCATTTAAAATAAAATTATTAACATTTGTATTATATATAATATATATAGTATGATTGACATTACCGATTAGGACTGACTGACGTTGATTAGGACTTAGGATTTGGACTGACAATGATTGACTTTGATTGAGACTAAAGATAAAATAAATAAAAAAATTTAATTAAATTTTATTTAATTTAATGTAATTAAATTTAAGTTAAATTAAATACAGACGTTACTGTACAGATATTATAAAAAGCCAACATGTTAGACATTGTGTTAATAGAGACAGAGAACTACAGTATTATCACAAATACTTTAAGATGTTTGCATAATATATAACTTTATTTTTGCTACATACAGTAATTTACATATATTTAATAACAATGTACATATATAAAATATATTTATATATTTATATATGCAATAAATATAATTCTGCAATGATCCTAAAATAGTTAAATATAATATGTGTCCAGGATACAAAAATAGCACAGTCCTCTTTGAATAATTGGTTTCTTCAAATATTCTGTGGATAATTAATTCTTCTTATAGCTTCTAAAAGGGGATTTTACTTGGAAACCGTTCTGGGAGTCAGTCAGTCGCAGACTTTTATCTAAAACCTTTCAGGGTTCCTCCAGAGAGAGAACTGAAGAAGCCTTGAAGCCTTTAGATTAAAAGTGCTTTATTACTTTGCCCTACATCATTAATCATGCACTTACCATTTCAATTATCAGGATTTCATGACTAGGTTTAGGTTCCGTCTGGGTTATGAATAGTAGCCTTAATGACCTCAAAACATTGCGTTGACTCTGTAGCTTAATTGTAGCATCCGGACAGGATCTGAATAAATAAAGAGTTGAGATGAGATGGGCCACACAATGCTTCAGGGAGTCGGAGATGCTCTGAGGTTCTCGGCTGTGCCGGACAAAAGTAATCGATCTCTAGAAGGCTGGATAACAGCAGATCAGACACTTTTAATCTAATCATTTAATCTACGCAGATTCATGATTAGTGCTTGGCTTATCACGCCACATGTTTCTTTAATTTTGCTGTTCTGAGCAGTGCTGTGTAACACAGCACCCAGCCATCACATAGAATATCAAATGATGATGAATAATGAGGAAAATTGGGTCTTATGGGAAAATAACATTTTAATTATTATTATAATTATTTTGGCCAAATACCAATATGTTGCTATATTTTCTGAAAAATGGCAAGGTTTTCTTAACTAGAATTATTTACAGAATCACATACACAGTTATATATACTATACTGTACATATATTATATACACAAACTATATAATATAATTTATACGTTATAATATAACTAACATAGTATGTCAATCCATACAGTAAACTACATACAAAGTCAACGTTTATTTTAATTATGACTAAAATACACCCACAACATTAACATATATAACTTATATATAACTATATTAACGAATAACATGCTACTACAAACTGTATATAATCAATTAATCTGATGTTACTAAATATTAATTTTTATATTTAACTTTAACTAATTTAACTAATTTAACTATAACTTTTTTAATTTAGCTTCTCTGATGATTTAATAATTAAGCCACTTAATCATTTTATTTATTTCTCACAGATGGTTAAAGCATATATAATAATACAGTAATAATAATAATAATAATAATAATAATAATAATAATAATTATTATTATTATTATTATTATTATTATTTGGCCTCTTTAGTTAATTACTAGTCACATAAATGCATTAATTGATACACATGCTAACTGAAAATATTACCATATTTATAGTATAATGAAGTTTATTCTTTTTAAATTATGAAGTAAATACTGTAATAACCATTAATAGATATTAAATGAAAAAGATCTATTTACTGTAAAAAAAAAAATTTGTGGCAATTTTAATGAATATCTGATTGCTCTTTTTGATTTGAACAGATAAGCGAAATGAGATGTGTGTGTATGCTGTCTTATTTAAATACCTGATTTGAATAAAGCTAAATATTTTCCCAGCAGTGCTACAAAAGATGTATTCAACTTATAGTTTATTCCAAAGTCACAACAAATGGCTGAATGGTCAAATAATATTTGCAAATAGGTATTTATGTAAGCATTTTGTATAATATAACAAATCAAACTAAAATTAATGTATTAAAAAAGTGTTTTCAATCTCTCAATCAAAATTCTCACAAATATTTCTGAATATTTCTAAAAGGCAAACTTAGTCTCATGATAAGGGCTTGTTATAATAACAGTAAAGCATAATAAAGAAAGTTATAATAAAGAAAAGCATTCTTCAAAGCACTAATTGTATTTTTATCAATGTAATGTCACATAGGACAGCAGTTCAAAGAAATGGCCATTACTTTATTTTCAGTATTTCTAGTTTAGTGAAATTCCATAGGCCTTGCACAATTTGAAAATAAAAATGAACTTTTATATATCATAATCATAGATGGCACGATGATGTAGTGGTACGCACTCCTGCCTCGCACCTCCGGGGGTAAGGGATGGATTCCTGTCTGTGTGTGGAGAATTTATGTTCTAGCTGTGCTTGGTGGGTTTCCTCCGCGTACCACCAGTTTTCTCCACTAGTCCAAAGACACGCAGATTATTTTATCCACTATTTCCAAATTGCCCGTAGTTTGAGGGTGTACAGGGTGTACCATGCCTCATGCCCCAGGGTGTCCAAGGTGTACCATGCCTCATGCCCAAAGTCCCCAGGTACAGGAGCTTGTCTCTTATTTCATGCATACATAAACAGACAAAAGGTAAGGCAAGCCATCTTTAAACACAAACAGAAAAGACAGGAAGCGTACTCTCCTACTCAAATCACATAGCATAGACAGAACTTTGACAGACAATCCGCCCTATTGAGATATGTTTTAATTATTTTGTCTTGAGCTAGCATATGAATCTGCTATCGATTAAAGATTCATCTCACTGAAGGCTGATTCTGAAATCATTTACATAATAATGAGAAAGAAGGACTGTATCACAGGAAGAGGAGCTGACAGTACAAGAGATTTATATGTCTCATATCCTAACACCTGAGCTGACAACATGAAAAAAAAAAAAGGCGTTAAGGTGGCTGGCTAGTCAAACCCCTGCTGTTGTGGAGTTTTAAATGATTTCAAGAGATGAGCAGAGATACAGTAATTTATTGTTCCCTATGTGGAGTAATCAGGCTGTGCTTTGTCCTTCAGGCTTACAGAGGCAGTGTGAGACCTTTTGTGCACTTCAACGCCAAGCAGGATGCTGATATCTTACGAAAAGCCATGAAAGGAATCGGTGAGGAACCTAGTTTTATCCTGACGGTCAAACTGAGCTGGTTCTGTAATCAAGTATTCCATTCACGCCAAACCCAAAGGTCGAATTCTCGTTCTCTCAATCCGTCTCTCTGTGTTCCAGAAAGTCTCTTTCTAGTGAAATATGTGAATTCCGCAGCTGATTAATTCTAACTCTAGGCTGCGTTCAGACAGTAACTAATGATCTTATTGTTTACTTCCTAAAAAATCAGACATCTGTTAAGGACGGTGGTAATTACCATACTTTGTCACATTCTGTTTGTGTGTGTTTTTGTGTGTTACAATGACTCACACTATTTGCATGCTAACTTTCTAACAGCACAGCCTGCCATTTAATACTTTAACCCATTCTCTAGTAAATCAAAATACAAATTTTTAAGCCAAAAATGTTTTGGTGCATCACACCATCCTGTGCAATATTTAAAAATTTTATGCACAGTATGTGTATTGATGTTACAGCATATCACATAAGTTTGATATATTAGAAGGTATTGACGAATGACATGGTTAATTTTTTTCTTATCAGTACTATACATAGCTAAGCAATATCACACTCGAGGTCATGCTGTCGTGCTGGTTATCAGCATGACACATACCATCACAGCCATGATGACTTCCTTGAGTGTGATATTGCTTTTATCCAACAGTTCCACAAACAACATTTATTATCAAAGGATTATGATAGTTTATTTCTTTAAACCGTTATTTTGCTCCAACAACACATATATTTTTGTGACTTTTTTCTAACTTATGTTTCTATATTTTCTGAAAAATGGCAAGGTTTCCATAACTAAGATTATTTACAGAATCACATACACAGTTATATATAATATACATAATATACATACATATATATATACAAACTATATAATATAACTTAGAAGTTATAATATAACTAACAATGTATGTCAATCCATACAGTAAACTACTGTACATACTGTACATAGGCCATGTTTATTATTTATGACTAAAATATGGCCACAACATTAACATATATTAACTAATAACATGCTACTGCAAACTGTATACTGTATAATCAATTAAACTGATGTTACTATCGGAACTACTGTAACTAAAGGGGTGAAAGTTGTTTTAAATTAATATTTTTTATTCTTACCTGTACTATGTAAACGAAAGATTTACTTTATATTTCCATTTATTTTGTTTTAAAATATCAGATCAGTTAATTTCTGGGTTCTGGGGTTGAATCCCTAACAGCGTTAAATGGAAAGCTAGTGCACTATACGGTGTAGGGTATATAATCCCTTGTTCCACTCAAAGTAGTGCCCTTGATCAGGGATTAGAGAGAGATATATGTGATTCGGCCTTGTGTTAGAAGCTATAAATATATAAAATATTAAAAGTAAAAAAAAAAGAAAAAAAAGGAAAGTCATATTAAAAATTTAGTTTAAGATGACATAACTTTATCAGATGTGTTTTCTTGCTGAGAGTGCTTCCATGACTGTTTTTTGACGTGGGTTTTGTCAGGCAGCTGCTCTCTCCTCAGTACTGTAGACCATCCAGTCCTACTTTCACCCATGTGATGCAGAATGACACATATACAATAAATGTCCGAGTGCTGTTACTGTCCATTATCATCACTTATGGATTGCCTTTCGTCTATTCAGATTGCTCGGTCTAAACTAACTGTTGTATAATTACACGTGATATTAAAGTAATAAAGTGTCATCAAATTGCAATCACTTTTATCACCATTTTTGTGATAATTATAGAAGGATCTAACGTTCACTTAGCATGTTTTTACATGTGGTTTGAGAAGGTTGAATCATTCATGTATCTCTGTGTGTGGGGGTTTCTGCGTAGGCACTGATGAAGAAACCATCCTCATGCTTTTACCTGCCCGGAACAACGACCAGAGGCAAGAGATCAAGGCGGCGTATAAGAAAGCACATGGCAAAGTGAGACGAGCATTCTGTTCACATTCGTTCCTTCATCGTTGATCTAACATGTTTTCTTTCACCACCCAGAACTTAATATTCTTAGTTATAAATCTCAGGCACTTTATGGCCTCTCACTCTGTCAGAGTTTGATGATCTGTATTGCCGGATAGTATTTGCTAAAGATAAATGGAACTCATATTGAAGTTGGCAACCTGAAGAATTCTCGACTATATAAAAGCATCTGCATGTGCAGAAAAACATGATAAATGGCTTTAGAAAACTTTTTCAGACCCCCTGACCTGTACTTGTTTGTGAAGTATGACTCTATAGAGAAGCTCTATGAACAGCGCTGTCAAGCTCAAGACCTCAATTACTTTTCAGTCAGTCAATGACTATATACAATTTTTTTTTTATAGCTCCTCTATTTTTCTGCCCCCTTCTCTTTCTAGGATCTGGTGAAAGACCTGAAGTCAGAGCTGGGAGGGAAGTTGGAGGACTTGATCGTGGCTCTCATGTCTCCACCTCGTGTGTACGATGCAGATCAGCTCCATAAGGCTATCAAGGTCTCGTCACAATGCTCTCATCTCTGTTTTTGGCTTTTCACGTATTTGAGACCGTAAAATCATTTCCAGTCATATAAATGAACTGAATAAATGAACTGAATAAAACATCTTGTGGTGTTTAAAATAAGAAAGATGACACTTTCACTCTGATCAACAGATCCAGAATTGGCAAATGTACTAAAATGATTCACCACCATTTAAATATTACAGATGATCGATCTTTTTATTTGATCTAAAGAGAACATGACAACATGGGTTTGGCTGGTAAAGGAAAGTAAGCCAAGACTAAAGACAAGCAGAAGCATGAAATTAATTATTTTTCTATAAGAGCACATCTCTAGTACAGTATTTAAATATCCTTATATACTACAGAGATTTGCCAGTAATTACATTTTACACATTTCATTTAATAAATTAAACCATTCAGATTAAACACTTTATTATTAGTTTTATTTTTTTGGCACATTAATTTTCTTTCTTTTTTTTTTTTTTTAAACAGATAAGCATCTTCCTATAACGGTTCACTCATTAAAAAAAATTATATTTTTTAAGTTTGGGATTTTTAAAATCGCATAGTATCTAAACTAATGGTTGTTTATATTATATATTAATAATTTTTCTTAAGAATATTTATATATATTATATATCTTCTGTCATATACTACAGGGTGCAGGTACTGATGATAAAATCTTGATTGAGATCCTGGCCTCCAGAACACCTGAGCAGATGAAGGAGATCACCAAGATATACAAAAAAGGTAAACTTTACCATACCTGAGAAAAAGATCATGCTGTATACTGTATGTAGATCAATCAGCCACAACACTAGCATTACCGCCAGGTTAATCAAATATGAGGACATCCAGTAAATTTCTAGTGATGGTGATCATCATAAAGACCTGTGAGATACGTCTAGATACATGTACAGCAAGTGAAATTTTCAAGTGGACTCCAAGACCTACTGTAGCTCTAAAGAAGATTTTCTACAGTATTATTCTATTGTGAGAAACCCACTGTCACGCAATAGGCATAAATATACACCAGATGTCAGTGTGAGTGTCACATAATCCAGAAACTGGAGAAGGAAAACCGTCTGGCTCCAGTAAGATTTGATTCATCTTTAATCATTTGTTCTTGTTCGAAAACCTAGAGCATGGAAGCAAGCTGGAGAAGGACATCATGGGAGATACGTCTGGACATTACCAGAGGTTGTTGGTTATGCTTTTACAGGTACATTGTGTAACTTGACATCTTTTTCATGTTAAAACATAAAAAAAAAAAGCTAATTCAATTGCAAATGCAAAATGATGCAAGTCATTTAGTGCCTTTGATCTGCTGTGGTGTCCTTGAACAACTTGGTTAACCCCTTACACTCCACTTGTGACTATCACTTACTTCTGAAATTACAGACATTTCATATGTTTTTCGAAACAGTTACTGAATATTTTATGGCTATTCTTACCTAGTATTCTTTAAGTCCCAGACCTAAATAATAAATTAGGAGTTTAACGACTACCACATAGACAGAAAAGCATCAATTAAACACAACACCAATGGAATGAAACCAGAAGGTGCCACAAGGGCAAAAGGTCAAGCTACAGTTAGTTCAGGCATAGAGGTTAAGATGATCAAGATGAGTGATGATAAATTGAAACCATGGAAACAGTGAGAGAGGTGATCATGATCTCACCACTATCTGATTAAAACTGTGGTGCAAGCGTGAGGATTAAATGCACCTTGGGAGTAAACAGCTGGTAACTCAATCCCAGGAGTTGCCAGGTTGAGTAAAGCTCATCAGCTTTGTCTAATCAGGAACTGTAGGCTGATATCGGTCTTGCCTTGCAAAGCATCTTGACTTTTAATGTGCTTTTGTTCTCTTTAGGGGGAAAGGGCGGAGGGAGTGGATGAAAGCCAAGCGGAGAAAGACGCCAAGGTATCTTGCATAAATGAAACAATCACATGAAACAATCACAGGATATTCAAATAATAATGATGCAGATGGTTTCTTTGCTTCTTAATTACTAGTTTAATACGGTAGGAATACAGCAGCGACGAGGTGACGAGGTGCTTTAAGGGGAATTTACAAGTAAATCGATATGCAGGTTCACTTCAAAGGTGTCTCGCTGGTCATGTTTCAGGAATTGTTTACCGCCGGGGCGAAGAAGGTTGGCACAGATGAAGAAAAGTTCGTCCACATCCTGGGCAACAGGAGCATCGAGCACCTGAGGCAAGGTAATTTACATAAGTTTAAAATAGTCCATCTCTAAATCTCAAATGTGATTAAACTGCCTTCCTTCTGAGGAACGTATGTCCCAGATTAATCAGAGGCTACGAAACCCAATCGTATTATATTGTGTTATAGTAGATTAAGTGTCATGGATCATGAATATTATTATCTATTATTGCCTTAGGAAATCTTATAGTATTTTGTGAAAGTCTGAGAGTTACACTCAAATAAGGAATAAAACAAGCAGACGTGCTGGATGCATTTCCCAGAATGCATGTCCAACAATAGGGTAGTATGATTCCTACAACCAACACATGTATCATGTATTACATGTATAAAATGCTTTATTTTCCTCTATGTACTCCATTTTCACTCCCACTGTCCAAAGACATACAGTGTAGGCTGATTGGAATTACCAAATTGTCCATGGTGTATGGGTCTGTGTGTGTTTGTGCCCTGCAATGGGTTGGCACGAGACAAGAAGCATGCACTTGGACCTCGCCTTTATTCGATAATGGACTTGCAAGTTGCCGAATGGCTTTGACTTTTTTAGTGGCTTGAGCTTATTGAAGGATCTCCTGTAGTCTTTCAGTGTTGTTCTTCTGCTCTTCTGTTCCACTCATCTCAAACGACTCATTGCAGCATTGCTGTAAACTTGCCAAATCATGTCAAACGTCTCTGTGGCAGATTTGTCCAGTTTCACACAGAATCTCAAGTTCACTGTTTGATTGCTGTCCATGATGAAAAAGCAGGATGGTCAGAATAGCATCAGTTGCACAGCTTCCGGTGTACGCAGGACGATGTCTTTTGACACACTGACTTATGAAGGTCGGTGATCCCTGTGACTGTGTGTGCAGCCTTGTGCTGTGTTACAAAACTAGTCTTGAATTTTTTTGATACCACCTCATATATGGAATAAGCAGTTACTACTGTACATAACACTGCAGTGGTTGTGTCATAGGTTACCCTTTACTAGTACTAGATACACTGCATGGCCAAAGAAAAGTCTTTAGCATTAATTAGCATGCAGCGTTGTGGCCAATTCATGTGTTAAAATGATTCCCCATTCTTCCAGAACCACTCATTTACTATTTACATTTGGGCATTTGGCAGATGCCCTTATCCAGAGCAACTAACATTTTATCTCATTATACATCTGAGCAGTTGAGGGTTAAGGGCCTTGCTCAAGGGCCCAACAGGGGGAATTTCGAACCTGGGACCTTCATAACCGTAGCCTACGTTTGACCCCAGATCCTAACACGACCTCCAGACGCTTACTGTATACAGTGGCCACTATGCATGATGGGTGCATTGTACATTGATGTACTACAAAGTAATCATATTCTAGTAAACTGTACTGAAACTCTTCATGCTGCAAGTTGTTCCTTCTTGTTTTCTCTAGTGTTCGCTGTATATAAACAGATAGCCGGCTGTGACATTGAAGAGAGTATTTGTGGGGAGTTTACTGGCAACCTTGAAGCATTGCTCGTAGCAGTGGGTAAGAAAAATGCAAAAGGAACATGGAACATTTTTGTAAAGCAGTCTCACTAGAATGCTAATTAATTGGCTAAACTTCTTGTTTCCCAGTGAAATGTGTGAAAAGTGTACCTGGATATTTCGCTTACGCCCTACGTGACTCTATGAGGGTAGGAATTGTTGCCATTTTAGTTTATATACACTGGGAAAGAGTCGGTGCTTTATTTGCTGCTTTGTCTTCCCCAGCGTGCCGGCACTGATGACGAGACTCTGATGAGGATCATGGTGTCCAGGAGTGAGGAGGACATGTTGGACATCAGAGCTCAATACAAGAAGATGTATGGAGAGTCACTGTACCGTACCATACAGGCAGGTGCAATACATACACACCTCATTACTTTTCTTTATACACACACATAAAAGCGAAGGTCAGTGAATTTGAGCATGGTGTAAACTGGAAGTGCTGACGTGCTTTTTATCTCTTACACACGCGCGCGCACACACACACACACACACAGCAGAATAAATCCAGTCTTATTACTATATCTTTGTCAGATTTTTTTTAATGATAATGTTTATTTATTTATTTATTTATTCGCAGGAGGATACTGATGGTGATTACGGAAAGGCCCTGCTCTACCTCTGTGGTGGAGATGATTAATTCTCACTTTTATTTATTAACATGAGATTTTCTCATGTACTAATTATTAATATTCAGCTTTTCTATAATTCCTAATCATACTGTAGATAAGCTACAGTATATAACATGTTTTATATTAGGAATATATAAACTTAATTTATTGCAATCAAATCATAAAATATACGCTCGTCACATCTAAACTCATGTCTTCGTCTTCTTATAGACTTTAATCTATTCATGATTCCGTAATTTAGTGGTTGATGTAATTATTGAAACAGTATGAAGGTACCAGTGTCTCCACTACAGCAGTTAAAGGAACAAGTTTATTGATTTTAAAATAAACCTTTTTTTTTTCACTCATTACATTTTCACTTTTATACATTTGATTTCAGATTAAAAAGCATCCCCTATTACGTCACAAATGGTTGTCTTTAGAGTGTTTTTTGTGTCTTTAGTTGCCAAGGTGTTGTGTAGTTTACTTTTAACCTTGTAATAGGCCATAATTTGATTTCTAGGGCCTAACGAGCCATGGGGATAATTCTAATTAGTAAAAATGAAGCATGGATATGATTAAGTGGTGAGGGGTAAGAACGAGATCATTAAGTTTTGGGAACAAGGAAAATAAGTTATTACCTGACATAGGAAACAAGATAATAATGCAAAAATAGACAAATTACTGTATTTTGGGAAGATGAACAGAAATTAATAATGCACTGTGCTTGTTGTCGGCATTTGTACTTAAAAAGAGAAAATTAGATAAATAGATAGATCAGTGATATAGAAAAGTTTGGACACCCCCTGATCGAAGTTTCTATTATTGTGAATATGAAATATTCTTTTTAACATTTTAAGCATTACAAAAAAAATGTTTTAGTCATTTTCAGACATTTATAAAGATGGGTCTCCAGTAAGAGACCAGTTTTTCTACCATCCAGGTAGGTATAAATACATTTGTATGCTACTCGCTAGCTAAATGGATAGCTAAATGGAATTAAATCCCAGAATTAAATTCACAGATTATAGTTGCAAGTAAAAAGTAATCAGTCTAATAAATACGTTCAGAGAATATATAGATATCAAACTATAAAATATAAAGTACAGTAAGAGTTATTATACAGTAGTATTGGAGAAAACAATGCAAGAAGCAGATACATAATAATATAGACTATGGTACTAGAATTGCACTACTATATGAACAAACAATTAATTCCCATTTCAGGAAGTTTCTATTTCTTGGGCATTATTTCGCTCCCTCATATTTAAAAATTGTGGTCACACATTAGTTATATTAAGTAGTCGCCATTAGGGCATTAAGGACATATTTATAATGTTTGTGCCTTGCCCCTGTACAGTATATAACATCTGGACATAATAGACATAATGTTTTAGTAATGGCATTGCTGTGCCAGTAGGGGGCAGAGTTGTATTGACAGGTCAAATCCAGTCCATCAACTTCATCAAATAAAGCTGGACACTCACCTAAACCCACAAAAACCCAATAATAGTGCAATTAGGCCACTGTTATGTACATTGCATTTTTTCTCAGTGTTTCTCTTTATTAGTATCTGATACCTACGAACATATTTAATATCTTTAAACAGATTGGTCACTTCCATTTTGCATAAACTTCAGAAGTTGCTTTTTTGGCAAACACATTTTCTGTATTATATGTGTAACATTAAAAAAAAAGCATCAATAACGTGTTTTGGCCAATTTTGTTTTGTTGACACTCTAAAAATGAACATCATCATATATGGAAAAAATTTATGATGTTTTGTTCTTTAATAAATGAAAAATGTTAGCCTGGCCAAATTGCTGTAGCATAAGTGGAATAAAACTTCTTCATAAATAAGAGGTTCAACTTCAGGGTGGTAACAGTTTCTTCACTTTGTCACTTGGACACACATCATCCTGGCACTGATTATATGGTTTTAAAAACAGGAACTAGAAAGTAGATTACAGACTTTGATGGATTTCTTGCCTGCCATGCGGAAGGCCCGGGTTCAATTCAAACCCAATCCCCGAACACCAGCCACTGGACGCTGTCCCGGTCCCAAGCTTCGATCAAAAATGGGAGGGTTGCATCAGCAAGGGCATCCGGTGTAAAAACCTGTGCCAAGTTTTGTGAGGATCGGATTTTCCACTGTGGCGAACCCTTGATGGGAGCAGCCGAAAGACCAACAACTGCTAGAAAGCCGATTAATTCAGACATGCTCTAAATGAGACATTTTTCTTATGGGACATTTTGCTTTGTGTCATTAAATGGAAATATGTGGATGTAAATAAATAATGTCATAAAATATTTGTAGGCAACACAAGTAGTAATGATTTCATTAAACAGGACCAGGAGTCCATTAAGCAAATACTGTACTCAGTGGACCGCAACCGTAACAGCAATCAAATATTAATCAGAAAGGAGGGGACATTAATAAAATACTTTTTTTTTCATATGGTTAAGAACATAGTATGAGCAAGTAAAATATACACACACTGCAAAAACCGCAGCTCACTAAATGCTGCGGTACCTTAAATATACATTACTCAGATTTATCTTGTATTTCCTGCTATAAGATTACAATAAAGCCAGAGACAAGATTAGTAATTAATCTGAGACATTTTTATTTATTTTCAGCATAACAGTTTAGAACAAAATGCTTAAAATGAGCAAAAATTGTCTGCCAGGAAAACAAGAGTACAGCATGTCAAGCTTGAAAGATAAGACAGATAAGGCCGTGATTTATTACTTAGAGTAAATAACTGCTTTAAAATAAGTAAAATGTTTTAAAACTAAAATAAGTTACGAGATAAAGAACTTCAGGTTGTAAGCACAACAGATAAACCATTAGAGCTTCTTATTTTTATTGTAAATATTATAAAAAAGAATGCATTATTAGCCAATAAATAATGTCGCACAGCGTTAAAATATAGTCTGAACTGATAAAAATTCCCAGAGGTATTATTTGTGCAGGTGTGTGTACATGCTGATACGTGTGTGTGTGTGTGTGCGTGTGTGTGTGAGTGTGTGTGGTTGCCCAGCCTAAACCCTTTCAGTGCATTCATAGCCCCAAATCCTTTCTCTGCAAAGCTGGGGTATATTTTGTTTAAAAAAATAATAAAAAATGAGTCAATCCAATCAGGAAGCACCGGAGTGAGGTGTGTAATCAGGCCACTTTGGTATCAATGGAAATATTTCAAAAAGGTACCGCCTACCAGGAAGTAACAATTCCTGAGACTCGGATTAGGTTTGTGCCTAAATATGTGTGTGTGTGTGTGTGTGTGTGTGTGTGTAGGGGGATTAGGTATCCTGTACACTAATTAAACCAGAAAGTAAGCCTCTAAAACATTTCATAGTTCACTTCTCTGACATGAAAAATATTTCAAAACCCTGGATTTTGGACACATACCTTCATTAAGATTATTTAACCGTTAGTTCCACTAATCTGATTTTAAAGAGTGAATATAATTAGTATAACCATGCCGAGACATTTTACCGTGTATGTTACCATACCTTTGTGTTACATGCAGTACACGCCCTAGCTTGAAATTATACTACAGTAGTATTAGTGACAAATGGTAAATTTTCCTCAATATAACTTTGGACTTTGACAATGAAAAAAATAAAAATAAAAAAGGCAGGCCAAATTTACCAGAAGCATATTTAACGTGAAATTAATGTGAGTTATCTAAAAAGATATCCAATGTGCAACAAAGTGATTGTTGGGGCTGTTTCTGATAGCGGAGCAAGAACAGACAAAACATTTGACCATATTGTGTCTGAAATGTCATTCACCTGATAATAATTCCTTTGTTTATAGAGCTGTTTTATAAACACATTTATACAACATTCTTTTACACACACAGATCAGCCATAACATTCAAAAATACAACATTAACTCCAATACTGTGTAGGTCGGTTGTGCAGCTTTGGTACCCCTTTGGGACGTGACCCCACAAGACCTCTGGGGGTGTGATATGGTACCTGGCACCAGGACATTACCAGCTGATCCTTTAAGTGATATAAGTTGCAAGATGAGGCCTCCATGGATCAGACGTGCTTGTCCAGTGCCCATGGATGCATCATCGGATTGAGAACTGGGGAATTTGGACAATCTTGAACTCTAACACTTTTGAAACCTTCATTAGTTTTTTACACCCAAGGCTTTTCTGTGGGATTGAACCAGACAGACCATCCTCTGGTCCTCAAGGCCTTAGATGAGGCTTGGGTGGTGATGTTACTGTTATGGCTGATCTGAGTACATACCCTTGAAACATAATGTGATTTCATGTAGCACCATTTGACCCCCCAAGGCACTATGCATCCGTGAAACACTGCTATCGGATTCTCTTTTTCCGTTACGACTTGCCGCTTTTATTAAACAGGGCGTGTCTAAAGGTTTTTGTTATTATTCAATAGATAACCTATAAAATGCAACAAAGACGATTTTTCCAAAGGAAGTGGTTGAATCATGTGAGGTAGGGAGCTTTGAACTGTTATATATTTTATGACTATGGTGCCTCTGGGAATGTGTGTGTGTCGTTAAAGAATGAATGATGATTAAACGTTTGAATAGACTCGATCTTACAAAAAACGTACACACCCATAGAGCTGATTATAGAGAAATGTAGCCAACGTCATGTGGAATTGGAAGTGGTTCAGTTATATCACACACGTGAACCTATTAATTACATTTCACTCAGTCTTACATACAAAAAGTGGCACTTATTGTATAATGGATGGACAAATATTGATGAGACACAGGTTGTTAAGCGCCTAAAGGGAAAAATACCTTATGCTTATGATTTACACTCCAAAATTAAGTCTGTACATTTGAGTCATGATGCACCAAAGCTAAAGCCATTAAGCACAGAACTTCAACATGATAGCTTTAAAAAAAAAAAAAGAAAAGAAAAGGAAACCCTCCACCTCTTTTTAGTTCATCAATCAGAAAGCTGAAACCTTCGCTAGCAAGCTAATTAGCTTCAACTTTTCTTCAGTGTATCTTTCTGAAACAGATTCATTATTTTATAAACTTCAAATAAATACTTGTCTGGCTACACTAAGACCTAAATGACATTAAAAAAAAAAAAAAAAAAGGTAAAAATTTTTTTTTCCTACATGCAAAAACAGGTTATGTTGATTATACAGTGCTTGAAAGCTAATCTTTTATGCTAGAATATGTAGTTATTCTGAATATCCTTACTGCACTGCATGGTTTAGTTAAAAGGATGTCTTTACAAAAAAAAAATCTATTGAAATTATGGTTTCCATCACTGTTATCAGCGTGCTACGCACAGTATATTGCCAAAAGTTTACTAAACACTTGTGTGCTTCCATATTTGTGGCAGGCAGCACGATTTAATTCCCGCCTTGGGTCTGTGTGCATGGAGTTTTCATGTTCTTCCCATGCTAGGTGGGTTTCCTCCATGTACTCCGGTTTCCTTCCATGTCAAGTACATGGATTGACAACCTCCCATGACCCTGTATACAGGATAAATAGATGCATAGCAATAGATGATGAGTGACAGCGCGTGAGTGAGATAATTGTGGCAGCAGTTTACAGAATGATGTAATTACCAGGTGTTCACAAACTTTTGGCCCTATAAAGTCAGTGTAGAATATCGTAAGCAGGATTTCAAAAACAGTGACGGTCTCTTTGAAAACTATTAAAGTTGTGGTTTGACATTAACCTTGTATTGTTAACAGATGGCTGTAGTCCATAACTGAGTCGTGTCCCATTTAACAATCCTCAGTCTCAACCATAGCAAAGATGAAGGTACAGAATGTAGACCAGGAGCTGCTGCAATACTCCTCAGCCAGTTTTTGTCTATTAGTAAGGTTTTTGCACGGCTTGTTCTTGTTCTTCCTCGCAGGTTTCGGATCACCCTTTGGCGCGGTTCTCAGAGCGAAGTGTGCACCCCTCGGTGCTTTTCTGCACATTCTGGCCTTGAGCAGAGATTTAGAGTCATGGCATAACTTCTTCTGCTTCTTGAGAGAGCGGCCGATCTGTTTCCAAAACGCATCAACACCAGATGTGTACTCGGGACACAACCTGGGTTTCGCAGTGTACTGACATTGGAGAGTCTTTTCAGTGCCGTTTTTGCAGGTGATGCTCAAGACGAATCCACCATCGTGCTCGACACTGCTTTCCGTGGCTGCCCACGTGCACTGCATCCCATCTTTGTTTCCGATCCGACCTTTAAATAATGCTTTGTTGTCTTTTGGGGGTTTTGAGGCGATTTTCTTATGGTTACGAGTAGGTATGGTTGGTTTCGGAGGCTGCTTTTGCCTTCCTTTTCCCTTCTTCGCCTGAGCGTTCGCCTGCAGCAAGTGCTGCATAATGCAAATGATCAGGATCAGAGTGATGCCTTTTAGGTGTACCATAATCTGGGAAACAGTAAAAAGAAAATATGTATGATTAGTATGATTAGCAATTTATCTATTCACCTGGAGAAAACCATTGACTTTACTTCAACAAATTGAATATTAACTTTCATACAAATCTCAAACCAAGCCTCATACAATGAGCTTCAGTAGATTTACCTGCATTTGTCCTGCTACTATAATCATCTTGAGATCCAATTCACTTATTTACAGTAGAATAAGCTCTTACTTTCAACACAAAAAGTACAACTTGCTGTTTATTTTTCTATGTCTGTATACTGTAATGATTCCTGCTTCCTCTTGCCATTACGTCTTCATGTTTTCTCAAGGACATTTTATTTTCCACTCTCGTTTCTAGCTTGCTCTTTAAGGATCTAAATCTACACCCGAGATTTCTCTCACCCTGCTTTGTGGCACTGTCTATTGTTAAAACAGCTACAGACCTGATCTGATTATACAGTAAGCAGGAGAGAGGCCAAAAACAAGGCGCCTAAGGCTATGTTCATATGTAAGGAATTATCTTAACTGCCAATGAATATTTTGCATTCCAACCTATGGAATGCATTTGTAATGCGCTCTTTCATCGCGAAACCTTAAACAACATTCTATTTACTCTTCTTTTATACTGCTTGACTAATCAGATTTCAGCTGAGAGAAGAAGTGAAAATAACCAAAATGAAAGTGGTGGGGTGTCAAATTAAAATGAAAAAAGAACAGTTCAGAGTCTGAGTCATATTGCCTCCACAAGGCTTGCACATTACTGGAACTTGGCTGGGAGTTATTGCTACATCCCCGTACAGTCCTGACCTCACTCCAAGTCATTTCCACATGCTTGGTGCTGAGAAAACTTTCTGCCTTTATGGTATCTAAGCCTTGTATAGTGAAACGCTGGGATAAGTGCATTAGTGTAGCAGGGGATTATACAGAGAAATAAAGTGTTTTGTCAGAATTTTTCCCCATACAAAATCTGTAGTGTCCGTAACCATGTCAAATTCATGTTGCAAAAATTTAAAGTTTATGTCTTTTCATGTGAAATCTAAATTGGGTAAGTTTCATCTGAATGACAATTAAGATCATTGAAAGATTTTAATTTGAAAAAGTTATGGACACTACACCAATGTGAGACACCAATAAACACCAACACCATGTTTTGGCCGTATCTACCTACTTACCTACTATCTATCTATCTATCTAATCCATTTATGTTGAAGCCACTAAGAAGATATTCACACTTCAGACATAAGCTGCCCAAATCAGATTTTTTTTCGTCCTTTTTTTTTTTGCTCATATGCGACTTGAATGTGTTTTTTTTCCATAAAAGTGTGAACGACAAATCATATTTTTTCACTTTACATAGAAACAAATGAATGCAAACGACGATCTTATGAAAGTGGCCAACATCTTTACAGAACATACTGATCATACTCTTATGAAAAATAATACAAATCTGAGCTGCATATGAAAAAAAAAGCCTGCAGTAATAATGCAGCTCCTATATCCATATGTGGTCGTAAATCTGATCTCAGTCTGAACAGGCAAATTGGAATTCATTCAAATTCATCCTCTTTCCATTTCGAGATTTTTTATAAAAAAAATTTTTTTATAATGTCATGCTTGGAAAGATGGAGGATGACAGTGAAGGAGGATTTCAATAGTGGGATAGTCAGGTAGCAGACCTCAAATATTTGAAAAGATGTTGTTGGACAAGCAAAAGTAGAAACATACATCACGGTCGCTTCATGTTTATATACTGTAGTTTGCAAAAAAAATAACCGAACATGGCCTCACTATTGTGTAAAAAATGACAAAAGTTTAAAAAAAAAAGTTTAAATGAAGCAAAGTAGTGGCTCAATAACATTGGTTTTTCCAGCGACCTTGAATGCACCATGTGATACACTGTTTCTTTGTGCATGTGGCTCAGCTTATAGGCAAGGATCATTAAACCGATGTGAAATAAAGGTCACAACCTGACGAAGGAAAAAAGGATTTAGTCTAGTAGTTTGATCTAGTGTTCAATCGTAACAACATTAATCTCCAAAAATAAATCTGTAAGCTAGGCTAATAAACAGGAATTTGCCCCTTTTGACTCAATACACTTACGATTTACCACAACATAAAAACTGATAGATATTAATTTTGAAACTCTGAGAAACATACATGACCTTACAACATACTAATTATTTTCACGCTAGCTGCAGAACCAAGATGTGGCAGACTTCATTATAAACGTAGCCTCAGGTTAAGGCTTCATACCACACATCTGTCACACCTGTCAGAGAAACCATACACACTGGCGTAAAGCACATATATGGCAGCTGCTTATTTAATGTGTTCATCAGATGAAACAAACTAGATCTTACAGTAGTTCTTTTCATTGATAAACAAATTTGTCACAAATTCTTTTTCTGTGTTGTGTTTCCTGTGATTCATATTAAAATCCACACCAGAAAATACTGTTATTGTAAAATAATCAACTTTTTTATTATAATGGCATACTGTACCTTTTAGATTGTGTTTTATTTCTCAAACAAATTCTTTATTGCTTGTAAAATTTACAAGCAAAAAATTGTTCACTGCTTTTAAATAGGAGGTGGAACATTGTGTTGCATTTTAAACAAAAGAAATTGAAAAAATAAGATTTGAAAAAGTGTTATTTTTTTATAAGCATAAGTAAAGTGGGGCAAATTACTGTTACATCTGAATATGGACCTCAAAAGTTACTTAATTTATTACAGGTAATATAATAAATGGTCAGAAATTTATGTAGCGTTTTTTCCCCCCAAAAAATTAAGCATTTGGGGTTCTTTTAAATACATTTTGCCAAACATCCTCTTAATATGATCCATGCTGTTAGCCTGGATAAATATGTTTGATTACTAAATGATGAATTTAATTGTTACATATTGCAATTGTGTTAAAATAATCGTAATGTGTTTTTTTTATTAATCAAATCGGAAGCCACATTTCTTCAGATTTTGCTTCCAAATGGACAGACTTTCTTGTTTGTTTTTTATGTAGTCTTGCAGTTCTCCTTGTTTTTTTTTCTCTCATTTTCAGTCCGGTCCCTGTACCTGAGCAATTTCAAAGGAAATGCTTTTTGTCTATTAAGCTACACAGTGATCTCTAAATCATTCAGGCATAAAAAACATCTAACATAAGGCATGAACCAGTGAGAAACAGGTGCAGTTGATTAGTATCCTGTTGATGCTTTATGCTGTAAGTGGTTGTAACAGATGAGAGGGGAAACGTGGCTGCTGCTGCGGTTGATAGATATACCGATTAGCCACAACACTAACACCGCCAATAACACTGATTATCAATTATGTACCAGTAAACTGATGACTGGATCATCCAAAGCTCTTCTATGCCCATGTGGACAAAAAGCCAGCCTGTCTAGTCTGATCCAACAGAAAAGCCAATGTACAGTAGCACAGATTGCTGAAAGAAAGCAATGCTGGCTAAGGTATCAGAACACTCAGTGAATCACAGCCTGCCACATCCGTGGCTTAGAAGGCAAAGACTTCAAGGTTCTTGATCTGCTCTTGAAAATCCCCAGATCTCAATTCCACAAAACATCCATGGAATGCATCGGAAAAAGAAAAACAATCCATGAAGCCATCTACCCCGCATCCCACAGTCCCAAAGGATCCACTGCTAACACCCCAGTACCAGACATTACAGCACATCCCCAGTGGTCTTGTGGAATCATGCCCTGAAGGGCCAGAGCTGCCCTGGCAGCATAAGGAGATCCTGCACTATACTGGACTTAATTTTTTTGTGATTGATAAGTGTAAAGAACCAATTATTAAATTGTATTTTTGTCCCAATGAAACATTTGTTCCCATTAACAGGATAAAGCGGTATCCTGTATATAAGTGTGCGAGCTTTCACATTAAGTGTTAGAATAATCAGAAATCAACAACAAGTTTCTAAACTTTTTTTTTTAACGTTTCAATCGCTCTCGATTTCACTCAGTCTCTCTATACCGCTTTATCCTGTATAAAGGGTCGCGGAGGGCCTGGAGTCTATCCTAGTAGGAGACTTAGGACACAAGGCGGGGTACATCCTAGACAGGGTGTGATCCATTCATTGCAGGGGACACACAAATATGCACACGCTCATTCACACTTACCGCTCCTTCACCACTCATTCTTCCCGCAATTTTGGGAACTCCAATTAGCCTAATCTGCATGTCTTTGGACTGTCGGTGGAAACCGGAGTACCGAGAGGAAACCCACCAAGCACGGGGAGGACATGCAAATTCTAGGCACACAGACCTGAGGCGGGACTCGAACCCGGACCCTGGAGGTACAAGGTGAAATTGCTAACCACTAAAGCACTAAGCACTAGCCACTTATGCTTTAGTGTGCCTTAGCCCTACAGTACATCATGAGATACAATATATAAACATTACACTATAAAAATTTTTTTTGTTATTTTTAAAATGTTGATTGCTCTACGATGAAAACCTCTGAAGGAGTAGGTACAGTAGGTGTGTCCAACATTTTGACTGCTACTATACTAACAAAGTACACATTGTTGATTCTATTGTATGTATCTTTTGAAAATAAAAACTTAATAAGAATTATATTTTGTCTTTATGAAAATAATCATGTAACTATGTAAAACTCATACACACTTTAATGCATACACAGAACTACAAACAGTAGAAAAATGAAGAGTGTTAAGATAGCTAGATGACACATACAGTACAATACAACATTTCTATCGGAAATTTCTTAGCAATTTTATGGTTTTACATGGAATTTTTTGATTAAGACTTCTTTATAAGAATATACTGTACACTTTCCTAATCATATAACTATTATCAACTAACACTATCTACTGTGAGAAAACTCTTAACGTTACTGTTCCTTAAAAGACTAAATAGCTAAGCCGAGCAAAAAGACAACTTTTTATAAGTATTAAAGGTTCAAAAACATTTTTAAGATTTCTTCATTGTTTAGATGGCAAATTATTTGATGAGCTTTTAGTAAAATTGTGATTAAAATGCTAAAAAGTGTCTCTGAATATTAGTAAATAATGTTACCTACAGTACTGTGTTTCGCGCGTGCAGCTGGAGTTCAGTGTCCTGACACCTGAACTCCTAGAAAGCGCTTTTTATAGTGCACACACACACACACACACACACACACACACACACACACAGAGGGGTGGATAATCTCTTACAGGAATGTAAGTTTCATGGGCAAGGAACTTGATTTGGCTTGTCCTCAGTGGTGGAAAGTGACGCCTGCACACAATCTGGCGTCTCAACGCTTCAATCATTTTTTTTATTAATTGCCTTGTTACAAGTTATTACTATTAGAAATAACAAATCTTAGATTTTTAGAGTAATGTGTGAAGAAAACTAAAACATTAATAAATGGGGTATTTATAATAATTTTGCAAAGTGAGAAATGAGCCACAAGTTGAAATTAAATTGTTCCAAAAAGTAAACATTTTAATTTCAATTCATAACTTAAGATCTGTAAATTAGATCAAATTGAAATTATATTATGAATCTTGGATTAGTGCGCCAGCTTTCAGATTTAGTGTTAGAATAATCAAAGTTAAAAACAACAGTTTTCAAGCTCGGTTTTTGTGGTACAATTCTTCTTGAATTCACTCACTCACTCGTCAATATATGTATCGTTTATCCTATATACAGGGTGATGGGGGGGGGGGGGGGGGCATTTTTTA
>JAQMYL010000002.1:6384089-6399158 GCA_030014365.1 Clarias pachynema | reverse complement strand
CCCCCCCCCCCATGGGTTACTGATATCAGGATGCTAGACCTTATCCCAGGAAACTAAGGGCACGAGGCAGGGTACACCCTGGACAGGGACACACACCATTACAGGACACACATGCATACACACACTCACACGCTCATTATGTGTGAATATGGGAACGCCATTTAGCCTAATCTCAATTTCTTTGCCCATCTTGAGGTTGAAATCCATCAAATTTTCCAAACACTCTATACATGGACTCGAAAAAAAAAAGCTATCATTTCAGTATTGTGTGGTGGATCGATTGTGTCACAATGTAATTAAATTATAAAATGTTTTTGTTTGCATATTTTATATCCACATATTTTATGGTCTGTAGGCAAAATGTTCCAGTGTCAAAGCTGATATGATAATAATAATGTTACAACTTGCTAACATTGCGAACACACAGTGGCGTCCGAAAAAGTCAGAGTCCATGTTGAAAATCTGGGACGATTTTTATTTAAATTTTTTGTCATTTAAAAATATACGGAAATAGACGGAGAATTTTAGGGATTTGAAAGATTTCTTAAACAAAGATTTTCGATATCTTAAAGGTCCCATTTAAAATGTAAGCAACAGTCTGCTATTGACCATGTTAACTGAAAGCTCTGATTTTCCTCATACTTAATCTCTTTTACTGAAACATGTGATCAAAAGAACCTCAGAAATTAATTGAATCCAAAATCAGGAGATTTTGTGACACCCTTGCTGGCTGGCTAAAGTACACACTGACCATAAAACAATAAGTAAATGTACCAAATTCTTAGAAAGTTAGAAATTCATTAATATTTCAAAGATTCTAATTTTCTCTTATGTTTGTGTCAGTAATATACATTATTAAAAAATATTTCACTTATGGTCTCAGACTTTTGTACCCACTGTATATCATAATACTATTATATACTGTAACATTATCATGTAATGACTTTACATTAAGTGTTAAAACTACGATATAACACAACTCTATTAAGCCACAGGAAAATAGCACAATCATTCTCATAATTTTTCTTGGGTTTATGAATCACCAGTGCCCTCTGCTGTATTTTTCACCAACCATAGACAACTGTACTTTAAAAAAGTCAACATTTTAATTCATCATGGTTTTAAACATTCATACACTGTTTGATCATTCAGTTTAGTGTTGCGTCATCTATAACAGGTTAGTAATCTGGTTAATTTGTACAGCAAAACAAAAAAATCTAACTGACAAGTCTCTGCATTTGTCTAAGCCTCTGAGGAGGTGTGTCTAACTGTATATTTATAATAAAGTACAAAACCTGTCTGTCTGAGGTTATGTATATTTTTCTTATAGCAAACATATTTGGAGAGCAAACTTAAATTGGTTGTTTTTTTTTGGAATCAATGTCTGTGTATGACGATATAGAGGCTCTTCATTACACGTCCATCCGAATCTTTTCCATTCTATTCTAAGTGTACGCACACAGTACACTTGGTTGTCTTATGCGTTCCATCCAATCTCTTCTTTCCCAACAAAACCACACCAGGCTAATGTGTAAGGATTTTCAAGTTTTCGCTCCAGCTGGATTTATCTGAGGAACGATAAGAAACAAGAAACTAATAATCATGACATGAACATATTAAGTAGAATTTATTAAAAACAGCACAATATAAAGCAATCCTAATAGCTTACTCTATTTTGTGAACCAGCCAAAGACTTTGGTGCAGAAGTCCTTCATGCCGTGCCAGCAGTACTGCTGTGCCAGGGTCTCGGCTGACCTCGTGGGTGCTGGAGTGGTTGTAGTTGCCTTAAATGCTTGTGTAGCTGCCTTTGGTGCCAAAACTTTCTTGATCGTTGCTGGTGTTTTGGTTCCTTGTTTGGATGCCACAGGTTTCACAGGCTCTGCTTTGACTTGTTCTGCCTTAGGCTTTGCAGTTCCGGCAGTTGAAGGTTTTGTTGGTTGAGGTTTGGCAGTCTTTTGTTTTGCTGGCTTTTGTTTTGTGTTGCTTGGTTTCTTTTCTGGCTTGGCTTGATCAGAACGTGGTGCACTTGTAGGTGGTTCAGGTTTGGCTTGATCCAGTTTGGGTTCGTCCTGCTTGCCAGCTGTGGTTTGTGGTTTTTGTTCCGCAGTGGCCAAGCTACTCGTGGTGAAGACCATTTGGGATTCATCCGATGCTTTCTTACACATGGTAGGCTTGAGGTTCTGTGCGCCCTGACAGGCGTTGGTCAACTTGCGCAACTCCCACATGATCTGTGTAAAGAAGTGCCGAGGGTTGGTGTTGTAGTTCCGACAAATGTCTGGCTTGCCCTCATACTCACACCAGTAAGACGCTTCCTTGCCCATGCAAGAGATTCGCAGCCTGGTCAGATCCCCATGTCCGCTCAAGATCATAGAGCATCGGTCCTTAGTTTTTGTAACAAACTGGATAGGGTCTTCCCAGAGGCTTTTACCCCTTCCAGCTCCGGCAGCATCTTCTCCAGCCGGGTTGTGAGCAACAGCTGCCCAAATGCAGCAGGACAAGACGAGTGCATAGTTCAGGATCTTCATGCTGCACGCTGGAGACCGAATGAGACAGCAAGGCTATGAGCAGACTGAGAGATCTTGTTCTGGTATTTATGGTCGCCTCTCACAAAGAAGGCTTTTAGGACAGAGAAAATGTGTATGAAGAGGGCAGGTTCAACCCCCTCCCCAGACTATTATGGTTGCCTGGGGACTGTGAATGAGATCCCGCACACATATGAAACCAATTTAAAAAGAAGCAAAAGCAAAAAATAGAACAAATGCCCAAATATTGAACTTGGTGTTTTGCAATTGATAAGAATTTTGTGAATTGTTTTCCAGTTGACTTCCAATTACACACAATTACTGAAATCCCAACTTCTAATAACTGAATCAGTGTTTAAAGGTTCAAAACATGTTCATCCTGCAATGCAGAACATCCATCAGAGGTTTCATTGTGTAGGAAACTTGCAAGATCATTAAAATTCAAGAACAAAATTAGCACTTCAGACATGAGCCGAACACATGGGCACTCATGGAGAGGTGGGGAAGTGAGCCTGAATAGGCTTATATTTGTGTGTGTGTAGTGGGGAGGGATGTAAGGTCTTATTTTAATTCATTCAATGCTTTATGTATTTATTTATTTTTTAAAAAAAAAGGGAAGCCACAATCAAGAATATAAATACCATGGGGGCCCTGAACCATGTCAGGGACCAAAGATCTCAGTTTTTTTTTTAATGTTTCTATTCTCCCAGTTAGAACATTAATGTTTATGGGTGACTGAGATGAGGCAGATGAAAAGCTAGAAGATAATGAGGTAACTGATAGATTCATATAAACACCGACTTGTATTAATATACGTGTTTTGGGTAGCTGTACCACTTGTTCACATTCGGCACCTATTTCATTTTCATTCCACAATTTTTTGACCACTTGCTACAGTTAAGGATATAATCAATCATTGGCCACATCAAATTGCACATTTTGATATTTCATTGGACCACATTTAGCTTTGATTATTGCACAATCAAAGCTAAATTGCATCCACGATGGCATGGTTTCGAAAACCTTGGGTTACAGCATAAGATTTATTTCCATTTGAAGTTGTGGTCATTTTGGCAGAGATCTTGAATTGATGAAGGAAAAGTCAAACGACTTTCAGAGATTGTAAGTCGATTCTGCGAGACTGGAAAGTCTTCTCCAGCACATCTCAGAGACTTTCAATAGGGTTAAGGTGAGGACTTTATGGTGTCCGGTCCATGCATGAAAATTATGCTTCCAGGATATTTTACAATTTGATTCCTGGAACACGCCCATACCATAGGGGAAGACAATTTAACGGATGTGATAACCTGGTCATTCAGAACATCAGCTGACTTGAGTTTATTGCCACACAATGTTGCTGAGCCTAGACCTGAGCAACTGAAGCAACCCCTGATCATAACACTGTCTCCAGAGGCTTGTACGGTGGACACTGTGGATGATGGGTGCATCGCTTCATGTGCTTCTCTTCTTACCCTGATGCACCCATCGCTCTTATCAAACTATATGACCTTTTATAATCGCTCCAACGTCCAATCTTTCTAAAACTATTTTCTTACACTTTAAGAAGCAGTTGTAATTGAAAACCAGCTACATTTGGCAACCACCTCATCTGATAAACAGCATGTGATACAGTATGTTCTGAGCTGTGTATTGTAGTTTGTAATGTGCAGGGACAAACATTAAAACCACAACCAACTTCTGGGAAACTTAAGTGGGCTGTAAGAAATCAGGTAAACATTTTATTCAAGGCCTGCATAACACTGTCATATCATAAAGAAGAATTCTCACATCATGAACAGTTATGATCAAAAAATATCTAGCACCTGACATTATCATTATTATTATTATTAATACATACAGAAATATGAAGGCCTAGCAACAAACGAGCAGTGAAAGAAATTTGCTCCTGGTACCACTTGTGTAAAAAGTACACAGCCGTTTTTTTTTTTTCCTTTTACAGTGACGTGTTACATTCACACTTTGATAGTTTACCAATTACGTATCATTTGAAATAGCCAAGGTTTATTATAGTTAAGAGACCTGAGATCTACAAAAATAGGATTTGGCATCAGTTTTGTGTGTGGAGAGTTATAGAACTACGCCTAAAAACTCCAGCTCTCATGAGCTTTTGTTAGTATTATAAGAAGGGCAGTGCTTTAAAAATGTCCATTCATAGAAACTAAATTACATCGAAAACGTCCACGTTGTTATTTCATCTAAAAAGTCTGACATGGTATTATACATGTAAAAAATGCATCTTGAAGATTTCCAGATGCAGAAGTGGCGAGGATGGTGTGTGATTTCAGGGTGACGTTAACTATACCATAAACATCAAGACAAAAGTTCATCAGCCTCCGCATGGCTCGAGAGCGATCCCATATTGCATCATCACGACAGTATTAGCACATATACAAGCATGATTTTATATACATATATATATATTATATTATAAGGTTGTTGGCTCATAAACGGCATGGTCCCTTTAAACAGCAATTTGTGCTGCAGGTAGTTAATGCCTTACACACACACACACACAAAGAAAAATAAAAAATCCTCCACTCTTGTCCCTCAGACAAGCTGGAGAGGTAGGTTCAGGAAATCAAAAATGAACGTAGAATGTCGAAGCACAAAAAAAAAAAAAAAAAAAAAAAAAACCTGACTGCACCATGACTGTAAACAAGAATTCATGTATCTACTGTGTATACTGGCTGAATGGTGTATGATTATGTCCCTGGCTCCATGATAGCTGTACCGGTCTGATGTGATGTTCGCCAAGCATAAATATCTATCCAGGTAAAAAGTTTATAACAATTCCAGTGTGGTTGTTGTGTCAGTGTGTCAGGGCGTCCACTTCTGATCCCATCCCCGCTTTAAACCGGGACTGCTGTTCATCAGGTGAGTCTGAAAAAGCAGAGGGATGATGATATAATGCCTCATAAGCTCAAAGAATACTTAAGAATGTAAGCAGAGGTGCCAACATTATTAACACAATATGTCTAAAGATGGCTAATTGGTCTTTTAGTTAACTCACAAGGCTCAATTCACAAGTTCATCTACAACTAGGTGTAAATTTAATATGTTTTCTATTAGAAACAAATATGTATCTTCTGCATCCTGGTGAATGCTGTGATTCATTTTAATCTACCAATGTTGGTACCCCTGTGTAGATAAAGGAAAGATTTAAAAATGGCCAAAGACTCACAGGGTAGAGTTTAAATCAGTTTCCAGCAGCACTACAAACAAAGTAAGGGGAGAGAGAGAGAGAGATGATGATCACAGATCTTTAAGGCAGTGGATTAAAGGTTTAGTTTAAAGGTTTAATTTCTCAGTTTCTGCTACAAATCACTACAGTTTCAAAATTAGGGCTTGGCAGGGTTCTGACATGCTTTTACGGAGCTGTTACGGTGCAACAGAGTTATCTACGATATCAGACAAAATGCTATGGAGAGATCTACGATAATCGACAAAGTGTTAGGGAGAGACCAACGGTAACCAACTAAGAACTACAGAGACCTACAATAACGATCAAAGAGCTACAGAGACCGCAGAGAAATCAGAAGACGGAACAGAGAGATTTAAGGTAACTGAAAGTGCTACAGAAAGACCTACGATAACCAACAAAATGCTATAGAGACCTACAATAATCAGGAAATTGCTACAGAGAGGTTTACAATAACTGATAAAGTGCTACATAGTGACCTACGGTAACTGAAAGTCCTACGGAGAGACGTACAATAACCAACAAAATGCTACAGAGACATACTGTAGAATGACCAACAAAGATCTACAGAGAGACCTACGATAGCTAACAAAGTGCTACAGAGACCTACAGTGACCAAGAAAATGCATTTAATTAACAGAGAGATCAGACGAAAGAACAGAGATCTACGATATCTTGATAAAGTGCTACAGAGAGAGTAATGATAAACAACAAAATGTAAGAGACCTTCAATAATCAACAAAGTGCTACGGAGAGACCTTTGATGACCGAAAGTGCTACGGAGAGACCTATAATAACCTACAAAGTACTACAGAAACCTACAATAACCAACAGTGCAGAGAGATCAGAAGAAAAAACGTGAATTTTGTTACCATGCCGATACCCATACTCCTCACGATTTGTGAATTTGTACCAATCCGTAGCAAAAATCAACCGAGTTGTGATAGATTGGAAAAATGCCAATAAATAGGAGACCAAGATCTTGGTGAGATGTTAAACACATACATTATAAAGTCACACAGAACACTGTATGAAAATGTTAAGCTTTGTTATCATTCTTATATGCAATACAGAATAAATACTGGAAGATACTGTACATGTGAATGGAAGATTTAAATAGCAATGAGAGGTGTGAGTGGCTGAGCACAACAAATAGCATTGTCCAGGGTTCCCACGCTTTTCTCTCTTTTTTTTTTTTAAATAGAAAAACACAGTAAGGACAATTTCTGTAGCCTATTTAGCGGTGGTGTAAAGTGGGGTACGTATACGTGATTCCAGGGGCCCCTGAGTGATGGCGGTTAGGGGTCCAAAATATTAGGTTTTAATATTAGATTTTAGACATTTGACAGGACACTGTAGGACACTTTGTGGTTGCCAAGCATAACAGGTGTCGTTCTGGACTGTGGAAACCCTGAATTGTCAGATGCCATTCATGAAAATGTGTGAGATATGTGAACTTGACACACAAATATAAAAATGTGTTCATCACTTCTAATCCAGTGTCAGTCAGTACCTTTGTTGAGTACTGAGGAGAAAAAAAAAAGAAAAAAAAAAGGTTCCTCCTTGGTGTCACCAGTCGCCATGGCGAGGGGGCGCCGAGGCTCGTGGGAATCGAGTCATAGTGTCATAGGCAGGGAGGCTTAAAGAGAACAAGTGAAGAGATGATCAATGCCAGAGCATGTTTTTTTTCTTTTCACACAAGACTCAAATCAATCCCATTCAGTGTACCAGAGGAGCAGGACGAGAGCGTTCCCATACCACACAGGAGACCACAGGGTTCACCTGCTACTCTACATGGACTAACTAGATTTGTGTTTAAATAAGGAATGTGATCGCTTGGCTTTTTAAAACATATTGTTGGTTCGGAAATAAGAAGGTGTGCAAAGGTTCTTGTTTGTGGTGCTTTCACACTTTATTCAACCGTCAACGGACAATTTTAAACCTAATCCTATAATAAAACATACTGTACAGGACAGTAGGAGTCAACATTTATTTGGTCGCTTCATAAACTGGAAAAAGTTTTCAGGACATGACTAAAAACAACTTTTTTGGCTCCCGACCAAAGAGGGCGCAAGCTGGCGAGTAAGCGGGAAAAGCAAGCATGGTGGACAAAGTGCTGGTGAAAAAAAAAACATCTTTTTTGAGGATGAATATTATAGTAATATAATTTTCTAATTATAATAATATTGTTTTCCAGCCAATGTCCAAAAACCAGCTGATGGAGGCAGGGCATGATTAGTGCTGGTCCCAGGCCTGGCTGGAGTGAGAGGGTTGCATCAGGGAGGGCATCTGGCATAAAAACCTGTGCCAAGTTGTATGCAGATTGTACGGTGCCCCGTGGCGATCCCTTGAGGGGGGCAGCCGAAAGAACATTAAGTTACCAACCTTAAAAAATATTTTTGACATTCAACTAACTAACTAAAAATGCATCTACTGCTAGGACATTGTATCTAATATCTAGAATAAGTTAAACCCTACGGTTGCTATGGCTACAGTGTGCCGCTTTTTGCCCGCATTGTAAAAACACTGCCAGGTGTGAAAGCACCAGATACAGTTTTGTTTTAGTTTATCACACTGACCTCGCTGACCCACACCGGAATGAGTGCAAGGTCTCTTTTTTTATACCAAACACAGTATTATGTGCGTGTACAGTATGCGCCCTGTGTGCCATGTGAGCATGGTGTCGCGTCCTGACCTCTGTTACACCACCATGTCTGAGAAAATGAGACGACTCAAACACAGGCATGCAGTTAGTATATAAAAACAGCTCAGTGCTGGAATAACACTCGAGTCAGAGTCACATGCAGGAACATTCTGCACATGAAGCAAAATATTAAAATGGATTTTTAAATCATAAGATCACTCAGATTGGTTTGGGAGCGTGCGGTTATTACTGAGCTCGGACACTGGCTGTACCACCATAATTCTAACTGGAAAGGGCATGTTTTGTACCCAGCACCTCCTACACTTGATTAGATTTCCTATAATCCCGTCACCAAACACCTAAAGGTGGGCGATACGACAATGCTGTTATTGTGACTAATAGCGCCACACTTCTTCATTCATCAAGATCCTCAAGTCATGAAGAACCGATCAGCCAATAGCATCACAGAGTCAAATAATAATAATAATAATAATAATAGCAAAATAAGCTAGGTAAAATGGTAAAAGTTGTTACCATTAACATTTGTGGCCAATTTTGACTCGCACCATTATTATTTGAACAGATGAGATGCATCTATTTTGGAAGTGACAAACGCACTTCTTTTCCAGTCATCTTTAAAGATTTTGTTCAACAACTCTTTTCAAACCCTTTACTTTCTGCTCTACACTGAAAAAACTGACATCTTAGCAAGTGGAATATTTCACTTTTAATCTAGGAAAATTATCTACTTTTTCTTAAAATAGAATTACTGTATAACAAACAAAATATAAGATTACTAAGCTTATTTCTAGTTACTAAAATTTTAAGCAAAAATGTCTTGTTCTATTGGCAGATATGTTTGCTTCTTTCAAAATTAAGTAACAATTACAAAGTTAAAAAGTTGTAAAGTTTACAACAACTAAAGCTTAATAATCTTTTATTGGGTTTGTTGTCAAATTTATCTAAATTCCTTACTATAAAATTAAAACAAGCCAATTATAAGATTATTAATCTTATTTTTAGACAAAATGTTATTTTATCATACATTTCTTGTTCTATTGGCAGATAATTTTGCGTCTTTCAAGAAACAAATGATAGAAACTAGCACAATTATGTTAGAAATAAGTGGAATAATCTTTTATAATAATTTCGTAAAATTAACATAATTAAATAATAATAATTTGTTTAATTAATATTTTGTTACTTGTAAGCTTATATTTTAATAAGCTTAAATATTTTTCGATGCTAAAATATCACTTTTTACAGTATAGTCTCTAATCTGATGAGCTGCATACAGACTAGAAAAAAACTAGAGTGGCCAGTTAATTAATTTTTTTTAATGTTTAAACGTTTATCAGCTATCAGCCTCTCTTTAGGTAGACATAAAAATAAATCCCAGACAATGCTAGAAAAATTTTGAAAAAAGATTTGAAAGATTCTTTGAAAAATGACAAAAAATTATGCAATATACTTATGAAATAACTTCAAGTGTGTAAAACCTTTACACAGCACAATATAATGTGTCTGTTTAAACCAAAAGCAAAGTTGGACACAAAGCTTTAATTACAGCACGCATTCGTCATGACACTGACTCTACAAAATGATGTAATCATGTTCCTCTTGCTCGCAATAATTTTTTCACTATCGGAGTCCTGGAATAGGGAGGAAAAACTCATGTGATAACCCGGTGATTCAGGACATTAAGGTTGTCAGCTGACTTTATTTTATTGCCACATATTGTAGCTGAGCGATCCAGAGGGTTGTATACTAGGCACTGATGCATGATGGTCGCTCTGGAATAAGGTCAATCTGGACTCATCAGACCACATGACCCTTTCCTATTGCTTCAAAGCCCAATCTTAAAGTTTTTTTCTAATCATTCTCACTAACACCAAGATTTTTAAGTAATCTCTTTCACTTTTTTCCAACCACATTTCTTTCATGAAGTTGACAGTTCAGCACTGTCCTTCCAGATTTTAATAATGTTTCACAGTTCTTAATAGAATCCCAGTAATTTCAGCAATCGTCTTAGCTTTTCAATTGATGCCGGCCAATAATTTGAACCTAAGAGCTAAAAAATAGAATTGTTGCCAGCTGAAACATATCACTTTAGTAATTATTCAGTTAAAGACTCCAAAGCATTTGCTTATTTAAATACAAATGGCGATGACATTTTTTGTGACATATTTTGACATAATTTTTTTTGTTTTTTTCCAGGCAGCGTATATGTTCAGTACTACTCTAAGGAAAAGGTTTAATCACCCAAAGGTTTAATCATCCAAACAGCAAAGGTTGGGCTTCCAATTCTAAAAAAAAAAAAGAGAAAAGAACAAAAAACAACAACAAAAAAAACCCTAACATTTTTTCCACGGAACCATATTCCTCATCATTAATGAAATGTGGCACTATTATTTTAGCCATAATAGTTTTAAAAAATTGTTTCTTATTAGCAAACCACAACTTTATGACACATACTTTAAGTTCTGAAATTTTGCCACAATTTGTTTGCCGTATCGCCCACCATTTCCAAAATCTCGCATGCAAATCATTACTGATCGGCTGATTCAGTGCAGGGGGGTTCGGTTCTGTTTACCTTGACATTACAGGGTTTTGGATACCTTGTACATGTTCATTATAATAACCATTATTACCAATTTCCATACTGAAACGAAACATTAAATACAAACATAAATCAACAACAAGACAAATGATGGCATGCGATTGGACAGTTAGGCCTCGTAAATGTGCAGGTGAGCATAAAACATCACGAAGTACAAATTGTAGGAGTTTCAGTGTATTAATGCAAAGAAACAAAAACAAAAACATGTACACACACACTATATGTGATATGTAATATATTTGATGATTTTAACAGCCCTTAATGGTAAACAGGGAGTTATTTAAAAAGAAGAAAGGAAAAAAAGAAAAGAGAAAAAAAAAAAAAAAAAAAAAAAAAAAAAACACACCACACAAACACACCCCACACAAATACGAGCAAGACCCTTCACCGGAGAAGCATTCCAAGGCTTAAAGCTTAAGAACGGAGAGATTTTTGTACATAAAGATTTCATATTAATGAGGTTCTCAAAGACGAGAGCAGAAGGAAAATTGGAACAAAAAAACAACAAACAGCTTACGTTTTCATGGGAATTGTGTCAATGCTAAAAAGATACAAGACAAGCAAAAAACATTAATCTTCCACCATAGAGGTTTATATACTGTACACTGACATGTCTCCGGTCAAGACACTTGGTGATTCTTGTAATGTTTCAGCACTGTTTCATTACTTGTAAGAGTGTGTGAATGATCGAACAATACAATGAAAACATTGAGTTTCTACAATATAGTTTTTTTTTTTTTCTTCCCTTAAAGTGCAAAGTGCTGGACAGAAAGAGACAAATAATGAAGGAAGATGGAAATTGCAAGAATCGGTTATCATAATGTGAAGTGCCAAGTTCCTGAGACAGAGGAACTGAGACCGAGGAAAAAATAGGGAGGAAATAGAGGGAAAAGAAGAAGGGAAAGGAAAAGAAAGAGAGAGAGAGAGAACAAAAGGAGTGATGAGAAAATATATTTCTTTAAATTACTCACTACTGTAAGAAGCTTTCAGAATTCTGACCACTTCCAGCTAAATAAACGATGGTTAGTTTTAAACAGCATCGCCGCTTGTGTTTGAGATGTACTCACTCGTCGTAGACGTCCTCGGTGTCCATTCTGCGATAAAACTTGGCTAGCCTCACAGACAGGATGATGCTGGGCAGCAGGAAGAGAGCGGAGCAGCCCAAACCGAACCAGAACGTGTTCTGCAACAGAACGATGAACATGGTTTGCAAGCAGTGGACAAAAATTGGAACTTTGTGGCTTTCATCAAATGAAACACCACACCGCTGTCGGGTTCGCAAATCTGATTGTTTTGCAGGTCTTGAGTTATCTTCTATAACATCATCACCGTCTCCTGTTTATAACAATGCAGTTGTTCCAAGGCATTGTTTCTTCGATAACAACTAATTCACAGGTAATTAAAAAGTATATGGTGGACGCTCCATGTAAACAAAGCCTAATAGCTGTACAGTAACTATAACTAGATAAAAGTTATGTAGGGTAGTTATGTTGTTCAGTGGTTAAGGCATTGAACTAGTGATCAGAAGGTCTCAGGTTCAAACCTGTTGGACCCTTGAGAGCAAGGTCCTTAACCCTCAACTGCTCAGAATGAGGGAAGAGATAAAAACGTAAGTCCCATGTAGAAGTTGTTTATTCTCCAATAACAGAAATGAAATTTGCCCTGGACAAGGGCGTCTGCCAACATCTGTAATGTAAATTTCATTTCTGTTATTGGGGAATAAACAACTTCTACATGGGAACAGAAGGTTTGCTGGATGGGAAAAGAACACCTCCAATTGTTTTCTTCCTTGCATATTGACCAACCCTAGTATTCATGTCTCATTTCACAGCAGTGCAGTGGTTAGCACTGTAGCCTTGCACCCTCCAGAGTCGAAGGTTCAATTCCCACCTCGGTCTGTGTGGATGGAGTTTGCATGTTCTCCCCATGCTTGGTTGAACTCTTACAGTCCAAAGTATTAGATTACAATTGGATTATAATTGGCATTTACAAATTGCCTGCTTGTGTGTCCTGTGATGGACTGGCACCCTTACCAGGGTGTACCCTGCCTCATGCCCGGAGTCCCTTGGGTTGGATTGCAGGTCTCGCACAACCTTCTATAGGATAAGTAGTATAGAGAATGAGTGAGAAGTTCATTTTGCTCTCAGAAAAGCTTCAATTGTTCACGACATGTTTTCCATGAAGTGTTGGAACCAATTCATTGGTATTCTAGGGCAAGTATGGACCATGGACTTCCAATCTTCAACTCTCAAGCTTCAGGATCCTGTTCTTGGTTAACAAGAGTGAAACCCAGTATATTCTTCTGCTATGGTAGCGTATTTGCGTTAAGGTTTGACAAGTTGTACATCCTGAGATGCCTTTCTGTTCACCATGGTTGCATCGGGATGTTATTTGTGGTGATAATTTAGTGCACAGTGAGTGTTTTAATTCACTTCCTGTTAGTGCAAATGACTTTGGACTTTGTTTGTCTTTACATGCTTCATCAATAAGAAGGAAGTGTAACCACTTTACATGCTGACCTGCATAAATTTCTTGCATCTTAGGATCCTGCCTCGAGTTTCCTTTAATCTTATACAGTCTAAACAAAACCATGCACGCCTTTGTTAATTATCTCAACATGCTATAAATTGGTATTCTGGGGTTTTATTTGAACTAAAACTCTTTACCAAGCTCCTTGACTCCTGACCACATGGCTCCTGCAGCGGTTACGCACAATTACCTACTACCGGACTTCTGGAGTGCAAACAGCTACTGGCTAATTACTCCTGGTAGTCAGTTAGTGCTTCCTGCTGTTTGGAAGTAGCGCAGTAAAGAGTGCATGAGTGTACATATATGTACAGGACTGCTTTTCATGCCCAGCAATTATCCATACCCAATGATTATACTGTAGTACAAGTGCCTTGCTGTATTTGGAATTGTTTTTCTTGATTGTGCATGCGTGTATGTGGTTATATGGAATTAAACACACAATCAATCATTTTTATATAATGTGAAGCAAGGGGTCAAATGGTACGCGCCAGCAAAAAGAAATCCCTTCTTTCTCTCGTTTCCCTTGTACATTTCCTTTTCCTGTAGAGGAGGGGTGGGATTGCCCATGCACATAGCTGGTCGGGTTTCATTCTCACAGACAAAACATAGTTCTCCTCAGCTCCATGCGCAGATGTGAACATTGTATACCTATGTGAGATGCAACTGATGGCTCAGCACTTGGGTTTGGACTCAGAGACTTTGAGTTTTTCAGGTTAAATTGGGAGGGTTCTCCATATTGACAAGTCAAACAACTGTTCTTGGTGCATCACGGCATTTGCTTTACTTTGATCCAGTGACATATAACACAGTAGCAGTGCAGGAATGCAACTGTTTATTAAAATGAATTGTTCAGTTAGGTTGAAATCCTTTGTGGTTTTTGTCTGAAGATTGCGTCTTAAAGTTTGGGGTAAAACATGATTTTGTTAATTACTGAACAACACACCTAATGGGGCAACAGGGAACAGGATTTTAAAGGGTAACAGTTAAAGAAGGTAGAGATGTCTCAAAGAAATCTAAACTAACAAAGTTTATTTTTCGATATAAAAAACGATATCTGAGATAAAATAATATCTTGGGAATTTTAGAAGCCATACAAATCAAGTTTAGACTCACACAACAGTACATACAATGAATATTTGTACTTTGTGCATAAAAATCTTTATGTGCATTAAGGTGAACCGAACGTTTAAGTTAAAACTGGAATTTCTCAAATTGTTGGATAGATAAACCACTTCTCCTTACCAATCAGAACTGAGAATTCAACAGTAATGTATAAATGACCATCTTGTCCCTGGTTGTCTGCATTTCATGTATACAAATTACTTACAGTATATAAAACAGTTACATGGATAAACAAATGGATTGTCCATTGGTAAAAAGAACAAATCAGTTTCCATTAAATAACAATAAGGAAAAAAAATTTCTTTGAACACCCTAACATTTTTTTCTCTAAGTAAAAAAGAAAATTCTTTTCCTTTTTTTCTGAACATGTAAAACTTTTGGACTGTTACATCATGCAAGTTATGTACAGTAT
>JAQMYL010000002.1:6369662-6380449 GCA_030014365.1 Clarias pachynema | reverse complement strand
GATACATGATACTCGGTGCTCGTAAACCAAGACAACGCTCGTTTTTCCAAGTCAAAATTTATTAAAAATCTTTGCTCGTCTTGCGGAACACTCGCAAACTGCGTTACTCGTAATCCAAGGTTCCACTGTACTTTATATAAGTAATGTTACTAGTAAAACTATAGTACTATGCAAAAGTCCTACTGTAAGTCCCCCTTATTTCTTTAAATTTAATTAAATTACGTCATGAAGAATAAATTAAAGAAATGGGAATACAGTACATACGACGGGCTAAAAAGTGCCTAAAGATACTATATATATATATATATATATATATTTTTTTTTAAAAAGGTTGTTTATGTACTGTAACAACCTCAGCAGCAATCTCATTTCCCCTCTCGTCTGTTCCAACCTCTCGGCATTCAGCATCAGCAGTACACTAATCACTGGCCTGATCATCTGTCATCATCTGCACCTGTTTCTCACTGGTTTATGCTTTAGGTTAGACAGTTTTTAAGCTTGAAAAAATCCTAGGTCACTGTGTGGTTTAACAAACAAAAAACATTCTCTGAAACTGTTCCGGTACAGGGACTGGACTGAAAATGAGAGACAAAATTGGACAAAAAAAATCCTTCAGGAAGCCTGGAGAACTATTCATCGAGACTACATTAAGAAAACTACACAAGAAAGTCTTGATTTCTGGAAGTAGAATATGAACTGACGAGGCACAGAACTGTCTAAGGCCAAAAGTATGTGGACACCCGATCATCTTTCCCAAACGGTCTTTGTTTAAACATTTCCTACACTTGAAATTCGAGGCTAAACCAGTTCGAGCTCTGTAAAGACACAGTGTGTTAAGGTTGGAGTGGAAGAACTCGAGTGTCGTCCTCAGATCTCTGATTGAACTCAACTCCACCAAACGCCTTTGGAATGAACTGGAACTGGAGCCTCCTCAACATCGTAACATCAGAGTCTGACCTCACTAATGCTCTTCTAAGCTGAACGAACACAAATCCCCCACACTCACACTTCACAATCTAGTGTTAAGCCTTCTTGGAAGGGAGAAGCTTAGTAAAACCAGAGAGTGGGAATTAAACTGGAACCTGATATTGACTGAAGCTGCAACATTTCATGGTTCAGAAGTTTTCAGCATTGCTCTTTTCTACATCTGATACTGAACAGAACTAGACTGAGCGATAAGTACCCAATAATTTATGGAATAGATTTAGATAAGAGAGCACATGCTTACCATGGACTCTTGAAGAGGGATGACCTGACTGTTGAAGATCTTCCGCAGTATATTAGCTTGGTACTTGATGGAAATCTGTACAGGTCCTTTAGTCTGACAAACAAGACCCAAATCATAAGGTTTCTAAAAGACATATAAAGCTCATACTTTTATTGAATATGTAAGACATTGAGGATTTTTCAGCTCCTCCATTGAGTGTGTACAGGTAATGAATGTATCGGCTACATTACAGTTCTGCACGTTAACGCCTGGACGGTGTGTTACAATGCTTGTCTATGTGGATCATGAGAACACACACACACACAGCGCCTGCTAAGTGTAAATTACACCGCGGACTTGTCCATTCGCACATCATACCCGTCAGAGTCATGCAGAATGAATGGAAGGCTTGTGCTCACGTCTTCACGCCAAACGTAATACAGATTAAAAATACAAAAGCCTCACCTCGGCTGTGTACACTGACGCAGGACTAAGGTGTGGAACGTAACCCGAGAGCAGAACTAAACTGACAGAGAGTTTACTCGAATGACCAGGGTTTATGCAACATGGTTAGAACTTCTTTGGAAGGAAAATGGAACCCACCAGCTGGTCAGCTTGGGAATCCAGGTCGTTGGCGAATGTCTGCAAGTCGACACGGGTCACTTCTTTACTGAGCTGCAAACAGACGAGATAAAATACAAGGAAATCTTAGATGCAATTAAAACCGCATTATATTTCGTACAATCTTAATTTTTTTCCTTTTTTACGAGAACATGACATTTATTTCATCCATAGTTTCCAAAAACAGCTAAACTGCATATTTAAGACTTTGTTTGCGCAGAATAACAGAAGACGGTTATGAGAGTAAAAACTCCCTTTATTTCTCTATACAGTATAAATCCTCTGATACACTAATGCACTTAATCCAGCGTTTCACTAGTGTTCGGACACCATCAAGGTCGAAAGTTTTCTCATTATGCCGGAGCCATGATCGAACTGCCTGCTTCATGGCTGAAATACTGGCCTCCCAGGAACTCCAATAATGGCCCAAACATGTGAAAATGGCTTGGAACGAGTATGGAGGGGGGGGCAATAACTCCCAGCCGTGTTCCTGTAATGTGCAAGTGGTGTTGGTGAATGATTGTGTGTACAGTTCCCACAGACAGATGCGTCTCTTCCACAAGTGGGTTACAAGTTATCCAGCGATTTTCAAGGGTCAGGGCAAAGACTGCGATGGGCTCCGAGCCATCTCGGCCTGGATTGTTCTACACAGACATACAGCATTCTTTAAAACGTTTGCACCATTCAATTGTTTTACAGCGGCTAAGATTCTCATCACCGTACAGTGCTTGAAGTATTCTGTAAATTTCAATCAGATTCATGCTTTCACTCATGAAATATTTCATCACAAGTCCTGGTTTGACTTGAACACCCCTTTTAGTTTTACAATTACACGTGAAACTCTACAGTACCTCCTCTATATACGCTGCAAAGTCGATGTCTTCAATGCCAGTCTCAGTGAAGTTGATGAGGTTCTGTCTGCCCTCTGGGTTCAGCAGGATGATCGTATTCAAGTCCACCTTCAGGGCATCAAACTTCGTAGACACATCCTTAGTGTACTAGACAAAGAAAAAGAAAGAAACACATCAGTGATTTGAGATATGGCACCTGAGTGATAGGAAACAGATGCTGGTGCTCCTGGAACAGGGCTGCTTTGTGTTCTCAGGTCTGCTTCACGGAGGAACCGGGAACAGCACAGTTAGGTTAGTGTTTTCCAGACTCGCTACTCCCTCACTCAGCTCATCGGCTAATTTCCGACCTCTCGTTGATGAATGAGGCTTGTTAGAGCCGGGGGAAAGGACAACGAGACAGGGGAGGAGGACTGGAATTACTGTAGGGGAACACTGGGTGTAAACTCTCTGCTGGTACACGCAACTGAAAATACGGATCAGGACATGATCTGAGCATGAAGGGATATAAAGGTTTTCAATAAAGGTGATGGAGAATGAACATAGCATGGTAAGAAGTAAAGAAGAAAACACTCAGAAGAGCACAATTACAGGAAATTAATCAAACAAGTGTTTTATACATAAATTCTGTAAATTATATAATTGTATAAATTAATTACATTGTATTATTATTTATTCACAACAACATATTTAACTTTTTTTCAAATCCAATTTTTGTTACTTTTAATGCTGTGGAATCTCCACAAAACAAGACAGAGCGCCATCCGAACCCCTTACTATATAAATGCATATTTCATATATGTGTACTTGAATGAGTTAATTAAACGGCTCTTCTACTTCTACTCATTACTTCACTACATTTTTGCATACCGTTGCGTTTGGCATTACTTAGGTATTTGACTGAAGTTAAACCTGCACTATAAATGAAACCAAAATGTTGAGTAGGAGTGAAGTTATGAGCAGTTATATACCAGATGATGTCACAGTATCTAGCCCTTTTTTAGCAGAAACAAAAGCGCAACACAGCATGAGTATGAAGAGTAGATGTTAGACCAAACATATCCACAGCAGTAAAAGGTGAGGGCATGTCAAATACCTGAACCAAGAGCCCTAAATGTTATGCACTATAATGACCCCCCCCCCCGAACCATGTGACACCAGCCGACCGCATCTTTTCGAACTGCTCGCTCACGCACCATTAGGGGCGGCGCAACACACTCGGAGGAAAGCGCTATCCGCTCCTTCTGCTTGCGCGAGCCCCTGATTGGCTGTAGAGCCGTGATTAATGTGGGAGGTCACGTGATCTCAGTGCCACAGAAGGGAGGTTGGGCCTAATTAGCATACTAAAAGTACAGGCTGCACCAACCTATTTTCAGATATAATGTTTTATAGATCGGTGTGCGAGGCCAAGACAATAACGGCATCACTCATCATTATTATGAATATTCTTCTTGTTTATTGTATACTTCTATAGAATCAATCTTTAACCTTCCCGTCAATCACAGGTACTTACACTGGTTATGCATAGATGCGTGATTTGCCTTTTCGTCTGTGAAACGTGAAACGGTTAATCGTGTAGCAGGTGTTTGAAATCAAAGTGGGGGCTGGATGCAGACAGCGACGAAAACAGCATGTTCACAGTCGGGAAGAGCGCACACACACAGAGAGAGAGAGAGAGAGAGAGAGAGAGAAAGAGAGAGAGAGAAAGAGAGAGAGGGGCTTAAAGGCTAAATTTGAAGGTGAGGTTTTTTTTTTTTTAGTTTTACTCAAGGAGAAATATAAGTGGAGGACTTTTACTTGACTTTAGTTTACCTAAAGTAACTCTACTTTTACTTTGTGTACTTTGCCCACGACAGACGTTCCCCTTGGACACACTCAGTCCTGGCTGACTTAACAGTATATCGTTGTAAAAGAGCAATTATTTTGTAATTCCCGCTCCATCCTCACCCTGACGAAGACAGACTCGTTTGGTTTCTCTTCTGGCTCTTCAGAGATCTAAATCTACATCCAAATTCCTGTAAAGCTGCAATGTGATAAAGTCCAATGTTAAATCAACTACACAAAATGAAATGTAATTGAAGTGAAGTTTGGCACTCATCCGCTGCGGTGCCAGAGACTCCCTGCTCTGCAGAAGCTCACACACCTGATCATTAATTATTCAGCTGTTTCCTGAGATGGACCAGGTCCACCATTAAACTGTGCAGGACAGTGTGTTCCCGGTACTGGAGCTGTGAAACCTCACCTGCGAGTCTGGTCAAGAAAAAGTGACATAAAATTGCCCTGAAAACGAGCTGTTTCCATTTAACGCGAGCGTACTACCGTATGTGATGGGACACATTCATGCATGTCTATTCTTCATAACATGATTACTAAAGTTTAAATGATATTATTATATTTATTAGCCAGTTTTAGAGTGTTAAAAGGACCATATGCACAAGCTGGCATTTAACAGAGTCTCAAGTGATGCCTGCTTTTAAGCAAAGAGCTCATTTGCATCGCTTTGCGCCAAGAACACCAGCTACATCCTCATTAACGCCAGAAAACGCTGCAAGCTTGCCAACTGGCTGTGTGGGACTTAAAAACTTTAATTATGAACTTTGGGGATCTGCGAGATTAGTAACTGATTAAAAACAGCCCACGGTTTAAGATGGCAAAACTGGAAGCAAATCTTAAATCAGTGATGATTCGGACTTGGCCACTGGTGGTTCTGTCTTTTTTCCCCCCAAAGTGAGGTGAAAATTTTGTGAATTAATCACTATACCTTACATTAAACATTCACTGTCAGTGTTAAGTGTGTGTCCTTAAACAGCTGCTGTATACATCGGATACGCAAGGACAAGCAAAAAGTATCAGCACTCTGGCTGTAGGATTTTTTTTATTATTAGATTTTAGAAAAAAAACAAATGAATCATTTTTCGACATTATTTCCTTCTTTTCAATACACTTTGTCTATCTGTCAACATGCTTTCGTATTCCTTCATTAATAAGTGTTTTATGCCGAGTTGCCAGCCACGTGTAGCAGTCCTGTGTTTAATCCGAAGATTAGGCTTCAGCTCTTCAATAAGCGTCTCACTGTAACGAGCGCTGTTGATTGTTAATCCCCCCCCCCCAGATAATGTTCCAATACTTCTGGCCCTTTGATGATCCCAGAAAACTGTAAACTGTAAATACTGTACATCTGAGCAGTTGTAGAGTTAAGGGCCTTGCTCAGCTTGGTGGTCGTGGGATTTGAACCTGGGAACTTTCCGAACCGTAGTCTAATACCTTGACCCCACTTTCACATTTTCACAGACCAGGAAGTTGTTGTTGGTCTTTCGGCTGCTCTCGGCAAGCAGAATATTTAGTCCACACAACGACTTGTGCGCAACCCTGCCATTTATCTGGGCTTGGGACCGGCACTGCGTCCAGTGGCTGGGGGGTTTGGGCACTGGCTGGGAATCGAACCCGGGCCTTCCACATGGCAGGCGAAACACCTACCACTGAGCCACCAGTGCCCCCTTTCACAGACCACAAAGCTGAGGCATAATATGAGGTATCATTTTAAAACCACAAGCGTATAACTGGGAGCAGAGGATGGACTTTATTATTATTTTAAACATTAGTTCAAATTCTAACTCATAGTAGCTCTCAGAACACCAAGTCAGTCGACTCACCGAGCTGGTGTTGAGCAGGGCTGAGATGTTGAACAGTCTATCCAGACGCAGGGCAGAATAAATCCCACGGTTCTCCTTACAGGTACTGGGACACACAGAGAAAGAGAAGCAAAACGATTTGAATAGAATATTTAAACATCATCTGCACATATAAAAATAGAAAACGTCAGAAAACGTCTTTAAACTGATAGAAGTGAATGCAAATGTGAGTAAATTGGTTCTTTGTCGCCCTCTGCTGTACGACAGGAGTGTTTACATGCACAAAGCTTCACTACCTTAACGTCAGAAGTGAATTAGCCCATTTATTTCAAATTTACTCAAAGTAAAACAATACTTCAATGCTTTTCAACAGGCAGTAGTCTCTGAATGTTTTTTTTTTTTTTTTTACAGATAATATGATACCGTAAGTAAAACAGAATGTTAAAATTCGATCAGTTCAATTCAATTCAGGTTTATTTGTACACTGCGTTTAGCTACTGACATTGCTACAAAGCAGCTTTACAAAAATCTAAGTTCAGAATATAAATCCATACATCTAGGAACCTCTGTCGTCCAACTGGGGACTGTGGACACCAGTGGTGATTACTATTGTATTTATTCCCATTTTACAGCCTTGGTAGGACCTTCAGTTATCATTCACACGCGCATTCATACTCTACGGGCAGTCTGGGAACGCCGGTTAACCTAATCTGCACGTCTTTTGACTGCGGGAGGAAACCGGAGTCCCTGGAGGAAACCCACCAAGCACAGGGAGAACACGGAAACTCCATGCACACAGAGCCGAGGCAGAAATGAAACCCTGGAGGTGCGAGGTGACAGTGCTGACTACCGAACCACCCTGTTCAGAATATAAATAAAGTATAATTTCTTAGATACATCAGTTTATCCCCATTGAGCAAGCTGAAGGCAATGTAATGTCCTTTAGATGACATGACAAAGAAACCAACTGGTCTCTGATGGCGAAGTACAAAAACACTATTTAAGGTAACAGCGGCTCTTCAGTCAGGAAGGATATTCGAAGGATAAGAACAGGATTTTAACAAACAACACATTTCATTTGTTGTAAATGCACATGACCTGGGATTCACCTGTAGATGTTTTCCACGGTGAGATCCATTTCCGGATCGTTATACAAGTAGCCAGGGATGAAGTGCTTCCATGAGGGGTTCACCAGATTCGGAGCGTCCAACACCTAAACAGCAAACACTTCAACATCAGTGTCGAACGTTTGACTGAAAACATTTTCAATATCTGTTGTTGCATTTAATTGGCTGATTATCAGCTTTTTCTCAGTCTAACACTGATGAATGTGTGTTAACACACACCACGTTTCTGCACAAATGCGTAAACTAATTTATTAAAAAGTAATTTGGTGCAAATTATAAATGTCAAGATGTTCAATTTTGGGAAAGTGTATTTTTTTCAGGAACAACTTTATCTTTTGATCCAAATGAAAGCGGATAATCAATACATAATGATGCATTGCAATATACAGTGCTGTGAAAAACTATATGCCCCCTACATGTTCCTTAATTTCTTTGCCATATTTGTCACACTTTATTATTTAAATCATCAAACTAATTTAAATATTACACAAAGATAACCCGAGTAAATACAAAATTCAGTTTTTAAATGATGAAATGATTTCATTTATTAAGGGGAGAAAAAAAAAACTGTCAAAACCTTCTTGGCCCTACAGTATGTGAAAAAGTAATTGCCCCCTAAACCTACTGTAATAACTGCCATCCTTGCTGGCAACAACTGCACAGTCTTTCATGAATGAACAGCGATTAACCACATTTTTTGGAAAGGCAAGTTATATTTCTCTTGTCTAAAATCAAACCCCTGGACGCCAAATGCAGTAAATGTAAATGACAAGATGATCGATTGCTTAGTATTTTTACCCACAAAATACAAACATTGCTGCAAGTCTTAGAGAAGCAGCATTATAAAGTGTACGAATGTGTAAAGTGTTTGTGTTTTGTTTGTGTGTGTGCATGCAGTCTTGCCTTGAACAGCTCTCTGGAGTGTAAAGGTTCACACACCAGCTTCTCAACGTTCCCTCCTACGACAAACGTCGCCGTCACCACTCCCATGAGCACCCAGGAGAACATGAAGCTGAAGCCCACACCACTGAGATAAACACAGAAAGTGTATGGAAATGAGAGGATTTTAAGCTGAACTTTGTTTGCCTGCGTCATATAGTGGCTCGGATACGTTCAACTACATTCTCACAGCCCAATTTTAGGAACAACATGAACTTCATGATGACTGTCAGCATTCAAAGCCAATCGGGACAGATGGACTAAACATATTCCACAATCTTACATCAAAGGAAACTGCCCCACTCACGCCATCAGCAGGTTCCCCCCGGTGTTCGACACGCAGCCGCGGGTCGTAGGAGAGGCGTGCCGGTCAAATCCCAGAATTCCACACAGAAGCCCGAGGAAGTTGAAAGCTAAGATAAGAGCCACCATGCAGCACAGTGTGATACACCCAATCCACCTGCAGACAAGAGTATTGATTATTGGTCATTGCATTTGTTTGTTTGTATTCATAATTGAATATCCAATAAAAAGTTATTAAAAAAAAAAAAAGTATTGCTTATTTGTAAAATTGTTGTATAATTAGATTTGATTCAGAATTCAATCCATTTTACTCTTTCACTCATCGTTTATACCACTTAATCTTGTATACAGGGTCTTTTTATTACATAAAAAAAAAAAAAATACCTTTAAAAAAATCATAATTACAGAAGGGAAGCATCTTATGTGATGTTAAAGTTTTGTACTTAATGATGCACCTTAAATGCCTTAAGCTTTTTGGACATTTGTTTTATTTCATTTAATTAAGATTACTTCAAGTTAAGAAATTGTTATAACCTAAATATCTTCTTTTAATTTCTAATTATATTGTCTGCTTCAAAATTTCTGCATTTTGAAGCAGACAATATAAGGAAAAAAATATATTTCTATTTCTATATACTTGGTTCCTGATTGATGATGTTTAATCAGTAACAGCTTCAAACAAGTTCATAAGCAAATAAGTGACTTAGTTACTAGATAATTCTTACACTGATGATAAAACTGCTAAAAGACAAACTACAAAAAACCTTTTCTAACTACAAAAATATAGGAACAGTAAAAAGCCATAACTGTAGCAAGCAATATGCAAAAAGTGCACGCTTCATGATTGATCAATCTTTTTGAGGATTTGTTAACAAGCTGCTCTCTGCTATGTGTCAGATCATGTGTCATCAATCATGTGTCATTATTTAAAATCATTTGACATCACGTGTATGTCGTGGCTGAAGTACCTATAAAAGTCCATTTTGTCAATCTCTGGGTAAAGGTCCTCGATTTGTGAGTGTGTGTGGCTGATGAAAACGGTGACGTTGTTGACCGTAGTCTGCACCGGAAACACCTTGGAGAATCTGGTGATGTTGTTGCCAACGCCGTCCAACAAACTTCGGACTCCTGAAATAGTTCCGGGGGAAAAAAAGCAGGTCAGAAAAGAAGGAAAGTTCCTCAATATTACTTGGTAAAAGAGACCCAAATGATCTGTGATGGCGCGGGGGTGTTTACTTATAAACCTTACCTTCAGCTACGGTTCTGGTCTGGTCTGTTACCATGGTCGGGGTGTCATTGAAGGCTACAGACCCCTGGAGGATGAGAAGAACACGTCAGTCCTCTACCATAAAAGCCTTAAACTCTGAATAAACTCACAATAATGAACTTGCGATAAGGAACGCAAAAAATAATTTAGATTTACAAACTTGAAACAACTAAACTTAAATAACTAAAATAAAAATTCACTTGAAATAATGAGCTTAGAACATTAATTACTGTATAATACACTAATTACTAAGTAACTGCATATCACTGCATTGTACATGCACTTTACACAATAACAATAAAAGTGTAATAAACACTGAGTGTAATAAACTCAGAATAATAAATAATAATTAATAAACTCTGAAAAATTAACTTGGAACAATAAATTAAGAACAATAATATTTAATTAATAAACTCGGAACCATGAACAATGAAGAGGGAACAAGGAACATGGAAAAATTAACTTATTAATCAACATGGAATATTGAACTCGGATATAAAATAAAAAACTTGGAACAGTTACCTTGCAGTAATAACCTCTAAATAATAAAGTCATAATGAAAAAAAAAAAATATATATAATAATCTCAGAACAATAAAATCAAACAATAACCTTGGAATAATAATCTCTAAATAATAAACTCGTAACAATGAATAATATCTTTGGAATAAATAACATAAAATAATAATCTCTTAATAATAAACTGGAAATAATGAACTCAGAACAGAATTAACTGGGAATAACGATCTTTAAATTATAATCTCAGAAAAGTCAAGAAAATGACTTCCTGGCTTCAAGTCAAGAAAATGAACACAGAACTCTGAATAATAAAATGAAAAAACTA
>JAQMYL010000002.1:6281271-6309822 GCA_030014365.1 Clarias pachynema | reverse complement strand
CCATAATCATCTCAATTATGACAAATCATGGCTTGAACTATCTTGCTTTGCATGTAATGAGTCTATCTCATATATTAATTTCACCTTTTGAGTTGCATTACTGAAATAAATGAACTTTTGCACGATATTCTAATTTTTCGAGTTTCACCTGTACATCCTACATAGGACACAAGCTTTCATTTTTTTTACACTATTTGGGATTAAAACCTGGAACAGTAAGAATCTAAAACTACTTTCTTCCCTGGCAACCAGTCGTTCTATCCATCTATCTTGTTACACTGTATGGAACATCAAGTGTGTTAATATCATCCTGTGATTTGAAATACGGTCTGTCAGCGACCCCCTGTGCATAAGCCGTTAGTACAGAAACAATGACATAATCGAAAGAGCACATTAATATTCCCTCTGCTTTTACAGTATACGACAATATCGCGTCCTATTCCTTCATAAACGTCACCAAATCTGACCAATCTGATATAAACATTCATAGTTTGGCTCCCATATCTCCTCTAACACATTTACATACACACTGCACATTTGCACACCGTGTCGAAGAAAGTGTGGCTTGAATGCGAACAAAGACAAATAAGTACAGGGTTCTCCAGTCACACGCTCGAGGTTACGCATGGCGTTCTGTGGTGAGAGAGAGGTCGAGTTCAGACCTGAGTTCCAGGAGAACTGCTCCATGTTCCTCAGACACACAATCAGCAGCAGGATGCAGTTAGTGAAGCGTTCCTTAATGTCTGCAGGACAGAGCAGCAACAAGCCATCATCATCATCATCATCATCATCATCACCCTCCTCCTCCTCCTCCAATATTAGGGCTGTCAACCTTTACATGAATGTGCAGTAGTATAACACGAATAGCTCGTTTATTGCATGAACACAAATTTGTTAGTGCTGTAGCATGCATGTTAAAGAGTGTTCCAACTTTTCTCTATTTGTGATCTCAATCATGTAGACATTAAATGATTGAGGGATTGAGAGATTGAGCTTTGACTCACCGCTGTTAGACATCTGAAAGAGGTTGTTTTTCTCAAACTTTTTAAAGACGCTTCCTTTGATCTCAACAAACTGTGACAAATGAGAGAACAGAGAAAATAAACACACACACACAACTTCACTGTAACACACAGCCATCCAATAGGTTCTTATAATAATAAGTTCTTATACCGGTACCACTTCACTTGGACAGTCCATCTATACACCTGACCACAATAACATGAAGGACACGTCTATAGATCTACCATTTCACCAGTGATGTTGAATTCTCAATTCTGATTGGTCAAAAATTCAGACAGTTGATTGATATTAATGCATGCATTCTAATACTGTACATAATCATTCACCATTATGTTAAGACCTGTTATACAGTATAGCAGTGCGGGCAAATTCTGCAATCTGATCGGGTCATAACGTGTGTATTATCTCGACTGTAATGTAAACTGAAACTCTTATAATTAACCAATATGACCCAAGCTGGAGTGTTGTACTGATTATCAGCACTGATATTCAGTACAACAGCATGACCTTGAGTGTGATATTGATTTTATAATACAGTTCTACACTACAGGTAGTCCCTGACCTACGAACGTATTCCATTCCAGGAGCACGTTCGTAAATCGGGTTTGTTCTTAAGTCCGACAAAGTGAGTCTCGTACACCTTTAACACGGATATACAATGTAAAGCATACCGATCCACTAGGTTAAATCTGAGTGGTGCATCTGTCCCTTTACCCCACACTGCCATCATGTGGCCAAAAGCCATAACTGCATGTGAGCCTTTTTAAACATGCCTTATGTTTACAGTATGTAACTCGAATGTTTGTAAGTCGGAGACTTACTGTTTTTATTATCAGTGGATTATGATTTGTTTAGTTTAACCAGTTATGTTACGATAATGGAAAAACTGAGTCACATGACAGGTTATTAATTGTCACTGGATATTTTAATGACTGCAAATTCTCAGATGTGAGAAGTGTTATACTAAAAATGCATCATGTACGTTTGTTTGCGCTTAGGTGTTGTTGTGTGTTCTTACATTGTTGGACATCATGATGGTGAGCAGAGACTTGTTGTGCGAGTTGAAGGCCACGTTTAACGTAGAGGCCTGGACCATGATGAGGATGGCATGCAGGACTGAGACACTCTCACGCTCAGGAAAACAACTTCCAGTGTAACTTTAGTAACACATCACACACGTCTTGTCTGACAAAACCCTTACAGAGCGCGTGTTATCTGTACTCATGACAAACCCTGGTGCACGTGAGAAGGATACAGACGTAGAGGACGGCCATGATGAAATGTGGAATGACTCCTATGTGAGATCTCTTCCTGGATTTCGGCTCGGTGGCGGTCCAGTACAGAGCGTCCAGGATGTCCTGGCCAAAGGACGAGAAGAGACGGTCTGCCACCTGAGGAGATAAAAGAATACACAATACGGTCTCATATCCAGGAGGAGAGGACTTTGTACTTTTTTTCACTTTCAGCTCAGCTCAGTGAAATTTATTTCACAGTGTTTGACGCAAAAACACGTTTTATACAATAAAATAAGGACTAACTTGCACTTTGGAACCTGGACAGTCACACACATCTCATCACATCCTGTATGTTTCAGTCACACCGCTGCCGTCTTACCCACACACCATATTATTACACCTCCAGTTCATATTTTTTGTTTTACACATTGGTTTCCTGTGTAATTTATATATTTCTATGTTAATTCCATTATAATTTGTAACCGTTGTAAATTTTTCCGTTCCAGGAGCATGTCCGTAAGTCCGATTTGTTCTTAAGTCCGACAAAGTGAATTTTATACGCCTTTGACACAAATGTACAATGTAAAAGCACATCAATCCACTTGAGCAAATCTGTCCCCTTTCACCACACTGCCATCATGTGGCCAAAAACTATAATTGCGCCTAAGGAAATGAATCTCACAGTGAAATGTAACAGTGTTGTCTCAGCGCCTTTAAATTGTGAGGGGAATCCCGGACGCCATTTTGTCTCAGAGCTGTCTTCCACTGTATTGGACTGTGAACTCTGTCTCGTTGAGGATTTTTTCGAAATTAGGATTATTCACCATCAGGACAGCTTCTATGAGTCAATACACGCAAGCTACTTCCGCGATTGAACCGGAAGTTCTGTACTATCTACTAGTGATGGGAGGTTTGGATCATTTTAGTGATTCGGTTCTTTGAATCTCGTTCATCAAAATGAACGAATCTTTTTTTGAGTCATTTAGTTCATTTCGTTCTTTTGATCAGAAATAAAATAAAATGTTACATTTTTAATAAACAGACCTCCAATACGTCTACATACACAAATCTTGGCTATAGTTCCAGTACTGAAAACATTACAATGCAGCTAAGGACATATTATATAATAAACAGAATGAGCAGCTCACCTCTTATATCTTCTGGTCCGAGTCGTTCGTTCTTTTGAATCTATTGCACTGCATAGCGTCTATGGGAGTCAGGTGACAAAAGAATGAACGATTCGGACCAAAAACAATCAAAGGTTTATCTACTCATTGTGTTTCCTGTACATAACCTACGGAGGTTTTGCGATGATTTGCGCATGCACACCCGGTAGAAAATGAACGAATCACTCTCCGAGACGACTCGTTCTTCTGAGTCACGTTAAAGATTCGTTCAAAAAGAACGAATTGCTCATGAACGACCCATCACTACTATCTATCTAATCTTTTCATTGCATTGAAATCTTTTTATTTCAGACCAACCATTCTGGATCACTGCAACCTCATATAGAATGCCCTTGTACTTCATGATGCCACATGTGGAGGGAGAACAGCCAAAGAGAAACTCCTATAAAAGTCCAGATAAAGTCCTAATCATACACTGACAGTGGAAATGACGTTCTTTACTGTATAACCATATTTCATTTATCCCCAGAACCCACATTCACTCAGTGGTTTTAGCGATCGTCACATTTCTCTCTTAGTTATATAAAAGAAACGAGCTTGTTTTGACACACCAGCTTCTGAAGTGAATATTCTGTTCATTCTGTGACCTCGAAATCTTTTAAAAACTGCATTTTATATTTACTCGGGTTATCTTTGTGCAATATTAAAATTACTTTCAAATGATATTAATTATTTAAGGCTGACAAATATGCAAAAAAACTAATATATATATATATATATATATATATGTATGTATATATATATATATATATATATACTGTATGTATGTATGATATATATCAAGAAGGGGCAAATACTTTTTCACAGCACTGTGGATGTAGTTGCTTTACACATCTCAAATACTGTAAATTTAGACATTAAGCAGCGGAAATAATGGAGAAAGATTGTTGATCTTGTCGAACTCAACAGCCAAATAAACAAAACCCTTTTCTTTTAATCTTCCTTCAGAAGCTCCGCCCCTCAAATTCCTGGACGAAGCACTGCCAAAGCAGCGAGACTGGGCGAGCTGACCGACAATAATATAAAATATCATCGACTATAGTATAAATCACACCCCCTGCTGTTGATTGGCTGGAACTGTTTTGCATGGTGCAGTCTGCGCCACATTATTTCTGATCCCTTTTGATCTTCATCAAGGGTGCCAATAATTCTGAATCTGACTGTACATTTGGTATTTCGCCTCACTAAACGATCACACCTGGACGTCACACCGACCTCCAGCATGTTGTAGATGATGTAGAGTTTGATGACGGACTGTCCTCGGATCAGGTGGTACATCATGGCGTAATCTACATAGTGCATCATGGAGCAGCACAGAACCATGATCAACCCCTTGAGCAGGTCACACACCTGGGCTGGCTGCAGGAACCGAGCGCTGCTGAAAAAACACACACACACAAACACATACTTACATGTACTGTATAACCATGTTATATATCACCGTGAGTGTGTGTATGGTTGTATAGAAATGACGCATGGAATGCAGCACAGAACACTACTCTCATGCAGACGACATTACAGACACATCTGGAGTGACGAGACAAGCAGCACACAGAGAGCACAGAAGGGCGTGAAGAGGCTTCACATCGGTAGCTTCACTCTGCTCGCTGATCGAACATCAGACAGGAAACAGAGGAGCAGAAGTTTTGCTTTGCTGCTATTTTGGGAGATGAGATTACACGGCTGAGGAGTCAGATGAGAAGTGTGGAAAAGTCTCTCACACACTGCAAAACAAAACAAGGCAAAAAAAAAAAAAAGCTGCAAAGCTTCAAGATCACTTGGACCAACAAAATAACTCAACTAATCATTCAATTAATAAAATATGCAGCAAGTCCCCGACTTATGAACATTCGAGTTACGAATTTCCGCAGATACGAACGGACCGCGGTTCAACAAACATACGAAGATGCGAACAAAACACAGAAGTAGCTCACGTGACGCTGCAGTGCACAAGATACAAATAGTTACAATTATATACAATACTCTCAGTGTGTAAATGAATATTTAAAAGGCCTAAAGTCCGGTATATTGTATGTATGTGCGTGTTGGGTTGCAGGAGAAATGAGTCAGCTTCACCAGTTTCAAGGAATCAGTCCGGGAGCACGATGATTGAAAATGTCTGTCCTGTAAATCTGTCCTGATGGTGAATAATCCTAATTGGACTGTGTTTTGCTTTTACATTGTATATTCATGTCAAAGGCGTATCAAACTCACTTTGTCGGATATAAGAACTAATCCGACTTACGAACATGCTCGTACTGTAAGTCGGGGACTACCTGTACTGTACCTGGTTTAAAATGACTCCTGAATATACACCCTGTCCACTTTAATAGGAACAACCCAATGTGTGGTTCTGCTCTTGTAGCCTGTCCTCATCCTCATCCTCATCGAGGTACGCCGTGTTGTGTTTTCCGAGATGCTCTTCATTTACTACAGACTTTCTAGCAGATCTGGTTGTTCTCTCTGGTTCATCAACAAGGTGCTTCAGCCTGAAGATTCGCCGTACACATTGTGTATTGTTTTTTTTCTTTTTCACACCGTTCTGTGTAAATGTTTTCACAGTCGAGATTTCTTCTATCTGACTGAAATCATTTAGATTAGAGATTCCAGCTTATCTGTTAACATGTACGCTGATCTGATAAAATAACAGAAGAATATCCCGCCTTCTGCGCTATGAATAGTTACAAGAATTCAGTCTCATCCACTGTATGATTGGTTAGATGAGACGTGGCGAGCCAATGAGTGCCCCTTCCTCAGCCAGAGTCGCCCGGTCGATGAAAGTCTGAAACGATCACAGGCGGGAGAGAGTTATTCTCTGGGATTTTACCCATCAGGAACGGAAGCTAAATTTCCCTTCAGGAAACTTGACACATCACCCCGATGTGGGGCAAACAGAAAGAATAAATTTATTCCGACAAAACAGAAGCGATCAGATCAAGTGTTTACACGGCTAATATTTATCTTCTAAGCAAATTCTGGAAATTCACTCGGATCATGTCGGATCCGGTCAGATTGATCAGACATCTTACATTTTTACTTTGCAACTGATCGATTATTCCCATTATTATGGAATCATTAGGGTCCATGTACAGTACATGGTGTCAATGCACCAACTGTTGCGTTTTAAAACCAGCAGTTTCTAAAATACTCAAACCAGCCCTCAAGACACCGACAACCTTATCACAGCTAAAGTCAGAGAAAGCGCACACACTCCCCCCTATTTCTGATGTTGGATGTGGAAACTAACTGAAGCTCTAGACTTGTATCTGCATGTATTATGTACAGTATGCACTGTGTTGCTGTTACATGATTGGCTGTCTGCAGAAACAACCCAGGTTACAGGTGTTCCTATTAAAGTGGACAACGGACAATTAACTTTTACTAGTTGAAAACCAGTTTAAGAACGTCCCTAATTTTTTTGGCTGTGTTCTATTTACCATAAAAATAAATAAATCAGTGTGATAACTGTATGTGTAATAAAACAGTGTTTATGAGAACGTCTGGACACGCACTGTATACACAGTATATATACACTAACAGTATATGTATATACACTACCAGTCAAAAGTCTGGACACACCACCTGTCTCCACGGTCCACCACCTGTCTCCATTGGTTCCGGATCTGTATTTCTTCCTACAGTGTAAAACAACGCTAAAGGCGTCCAAAATATACAATAATCTCCTTTGAACAGTTGATATTGAGATGTATATCTGCTACTTACGCTCTGTAAATCCTTCATAACGACTGTAATCTGAGGTGCTGTTTGTTAATTGGTGATTTCTGAGGCTCTAAATGAACTTCTCCTCTGCAGCAGAGGTCTCTCTTCATGAGAGACAGTTTCATCATGGTGCTTGATGGGTTTTGCAAATGCACTTGACACAATACTGTTCTTGCAAGAACTATTCCAGAACAGCTCTACACCGCTTATCCTGTGTACAGGTTCGTGGGAAGCGTGGAGTGTATTCCAGGAGACTCTGGGTACGAGGCAGGATGCCAATCCATCGCAGGGCGCATGCTATGGGAAATCTGGGAACGCCAAAGTACCCGGAGGAAACCCATCAAGCACTGGAAGAACATGCAAACTCCATGTACACAGACCCGAGGCGGGAATCGAACCTTCAACCCTGCATGTGCGAGGCCACGGTACTATATATCTAACAAATTATATAATATATATGTACTCAATTAATATTCTTATAAAAATGCACTAGCGTACTAGTTTAGCATGTACACCCTATGTAGGGCACTATACTGTATATATATATTGGATTTATTATAGCTGAACCTTTTTCAGCATTGTGTAGTGTGTACTGTAATTTTACTGACACTCCACAATCTCTCCTCCTTCCTTTATTAATTAAACTCTATAAAACCACTTGGTTGCTTGGTTTAGTCAGAGATGTGCGTCTGGTGTTCGGCTCGACACCGGAATAAAAACACAAGGGTAACAAATACAATGTGGCTTTTAAATAAGTGGCACGTTGCCTATATGAGGGGGAAAAAAAAAAAAAGCAAAGCAGCATGAGGTTTCTGAGCTCTTGTTTACAGCATGATGTCGATCGCAGCTTTCGGATCATTTCGACTTGTGATTAGGAGAACGGTGAAGATGTTTTTACAAGTCGGAATTTAGAAGCTGAGTGATAGAATGAGATCTTGTGTGCAGTTTTTAGGGAGGAAAAGAAAAAAAAGCTCTTAAGGAAACGTATGGAGGCAGAGCACGGTCAATGAACGAATGAATGAATGAATGAATGAATGGATTTACAGCTTAACGTGACAGCCTACCTGCTCCGTCTGCAATACGGGCACACGTGTGCCCTGAGAAAGAGTACGACAAGGGGGGACAAAAAAAGACGAGGTGACAAAGTCGAATAACTGCAGTTGGTTAAAGAGTGCGGGCGTACGCAAGAGGAAACATGAGGAAGAACTGAAGTCTGTGTGTGTGTGTGTGTGTGAGTGTGTGTGCGTGTGCGTGTGCGTGTGTGTGTACCCGAGGCCACAGCAGGGGATGGTCAGCAGTCTCAGGAAGGCGAGCAGGGTTCGGAGGGGCAGTAACGTGAACACGTAGAGGAACGCGTCAAGGCACAGGAAGCAGCCGAACATCATGAGCTGTGTGTGAGAGAAGAACAGAAATCTCACCGTTAGCAAAAAACAAAACCTTCTTATGGTAGACGGTAGCTGTCTTACGCCACACGTCTCCTCTTTAGGCGTTCTATACAGTAATTTCGTCCTACGCGTCAGTCTCTGCTACCTACGCTCACCAAAGAAAGATACGTCACGTTTCGCTGCTTTAGCGCCCCGCCCATAAAACCACGCTACTGTACCACTCCTGGCGACTTTTGGGATTTTCAGTGTATTTAGTATTTTTTTTATCCTTTGCGGTGTTTAATTTTATTCAAATTGTGGGGTGTCGGATAACGTTATATCGACGTGTCAAAAATCGCTACCTGTGTTAAAGTGATCGGAATTATATTCTGGTAAATTTTAAAAAAGTGTCAGGTCAGGAAATGTTACCTCTGATAAAACTGTACAGTTGAACCTCGTTTCAGAAACGTGCTTGTAATCCAAAACACTCGTATATAAAAGCGAATTTCCCCCATAAGAAATAATGGAAAGTCAGATGATTCGTTCCACAACCCAAAAATATTAATATAAAAAAAATGTACACAAAATATAACGTAAAAATAAAACAAATTAACCTGCACTTTACCTTTGAAAAGAACCGTAGTTGGTGTGAGATTAGAGAGGAGGAGGACGAGGAGGAGTGTTATTGTGTAGGACGATTTTCTCAAACACACACTTACTGAATCCTAACTGGAATCTGGATAAACTGGATTATTATTTTTTTCTTTTTGCATGACTTTTCTGTAACCTCTCTAATAACACTTGCTTTTGCCTCCTTTTAAGGATTTGGCAGAAATGTGACGTTGCATCATCATTAAACAGGATCATCTCCCGGTAAACTGTACACACGCGCGCACAGATGTTGACTATACGAGTGACGCACACGCATGCTCTTGTCTACAGTTACTGTATAGTCTTTCCCGATGAAATGATACACTCTTTACATCCTTCATCAACTCTTTCACTAACTAACTTGTGCCCATCTTTATGACATTAAATTATCCACCACGTGTTTAAGTCGACACCAGTACGCTCCTGTGTACAATGGGGCTTTCACCAGCTAATCATTTTTTTTTAATCACTTCCATCTCTTCACCTCTCACACACGTTACACACTACCCCATTCACTCGGGCAACAACACGGGCCCTGTGTTTAGCATTTCTGTGCATGTGAGTGGATCAGGAAAAGCAACGAGCCTCGAAACAGATTTAGATGTATTTTTAAATACAACTCTGGTTTAAAAACATCTAAGGATTAACGTCGAAACAGGTCTGAGCGAGACGCGGATCAGCTCCATCTAGTGGTAATAAATACTGACTGCTTTCACATCACAGCGCTAGAGTTTGTTTTTAATTACCTGACCTCTTAGAAAGAGAGTCTGATACTACACTTACGTTTTATTATACAATATTATAAAAAATGTCATTTGTTGTAGTTTTCTTTACAAACTTTAAAACTATTTTTGCATTTATCCTCATCTACCAGTTTTGTTGCACACCCAAGTTAGTCATATTTATTCTTATTAAAGTGACTTTTTAAAAGTTATTTATCTTTTTACATTTTTTAATACGGTTTAAAATGTTTTCTTATTGACCTCTGGTTATATGAACCATCCTCCATACTGTATATGTGTTACTATAGAAACGACAACGTGTCCGAATAAACACTGTGATGTGAACCTGTGCCATGAATTACATCCAGAAGTTCCATCAAAGCTGCCTTTAAAAAACGTTTATCAACACTTTCTGACCAATTAAGATTCGAGAATTCATCAGCGTTATTTCATTTACGATATTTGACAAGCGTTACACAAACAGGAAGTAAATTGATACTCTAGAGGGAATCATTATTTGTGAACTGCACTCTTGAATACACTTGGCAACACACAAATGCACACAGACACTCGCAGAAATTTGGGGTGAGTGTGTATCGTAAGTTTTTTTTGGGGGGGGAAGGAATCAAAGATCAAAGAGGGGATCAAAGAGGGGAAAAAGATCAAAGAGGGGTGGCCTTAGCGCCAATAATTCTGGCTTTGAAAATACAATAAATAACAGTCTTCTGCAGGCGCATCACCATTTTGGAAATGATGTCATGGGTACACAAATCGGGTTCCGGGTACAAATTAGGTGAGTTAAAGTCAAGGATGAAGCTGAATATGGAATATGGATTTTCCTGAACATTTACAGGATTTGTGACAGTTTGTCATATGGCTTTGGTAAAGCTTGATTTTGTACACACTGGTCTCTGCTGGTAGGCTGGGTTGCAGTTCGTGATCATACCGTCGATTGCACCTTCTGGCAACATCGACATGTGAAATAAGCCTTAATTATTGACCCTTGATAAGGGTTTTGATTAGACACTGAACGTTGTCTCCTGTTACCTGAAAACTGTGGATGTTTTTAACCTTAGTTCCTTCCTGAATTGCATAATCCTGCCAGCACGACCAACACGACAGTCTTGTGCAAACTTACTTCACGTCATTACAACACCGATTACACGTCACACACCGTCCACGCTGTGTGTCCACGACCTGTCATGGGCAGAACTATCATAAAACTAAAGAGTGCACAAAGTGTACTTTGTTACAGTGAGTGGAAGAGTGTTGCCAAGTGTGTGTGAGAGAGAGAGAGAGAGAGAGAGAGAGAGAGACGTTTGCCTACAGTATGTGTGTGTGTGTATAAGCGGGACAGTGTGTATGCACAAGGCACACCTTCTCGAGCTCTTTAGGGATCCTCATGCATGTGTAGATTCTCTCTCTGCGCTCCGTGTACTTGGCCTCGTTATGCTCCAGGAAGTAGCCTCTGGTCAGCTCGGCACACATGAACCTCAGGAGGGACGGCTCGTCCATGACGTCCTCCTCGCCTGAGCGGAAAAAAAAAAAGAACAATACTCAGCACACTCTGAGAAAAACCTCAAGTAGGTCAGGTCGAAGGTCAATTGAAAAAAAGACCAATCTGTCAACTAATTAGTAAGGACTGAGACGGCATCACTTTCAAGCAAATTTAGACCTTGGACTGCTCAAAGGTGGAATGTTAACGCCAGAATGGGCGCGGTCTATGAAATAGAGATGGGGGGGGTTAAATAAATAAATAAATAAATAAATAAATAGCCTCCATTATGAATCGTGATACTTTTGTGCAGAGATTCCTGCATCGCCACACTGACTCCAAAATTGATTTTTAAAAAACTATTTTCACATCTATGATAGGGTTGAACTGGTCGATCAGCCAGAATTGGCTGGTTTTCAGTTTGAGTGGCCGTGACTGGTGATCTCCTCAGATATAACTGATTCTGTATCGAGTGCCGAAGCTGCAACAGAAACGCATTTTATGGCGTCACAGTATCAAAAATTGCGCGAGTTAAAAGCCTCCAATCTTCCCTTTTCTCCAAACTCTGTGAGCAAATTAGTCTCAAACCCACTCATTACACACACTTACACCAGTCTTAAAAAGTTCTGAGACTTTGGAGGCATTTGAAGAGGTAAAATGTCACTTTATAATCCTGTAGGTGGCGCACTCTGAACTATTTACACACTTTCATTCCATGTGGTAGGTGGCAAGTTTGTTTAGAAATAATGTTATAAGGAACGGGCTACATTTAAGTATTTATAAAACTTTTCTTTTTTTTTTAAAGGTTTAAAATTGTAACAAAAAAAAACAAAATAAAAGTCACAAATTTACACCTTAAGAACTGACATTTTGCAAGAAATTTGCCTCGGGATACGAAGCATTTTCGGCGTACGAGCAACCGAACCAAACGATGTAAGTTAACATATGTTTTGTGTTTTGTGGTTTTTTTTTGTTGTTGCAAGATTTAGTGAAGACGTAGCACCATGGGACCCAAGAATGTTATCAAAGACAGCAGCAAGAAGGAAACGGAAGCAGCCGGTGCCAAGAGGAAACATAAATTAAGATTAAGAGAGGTATAATGTGCATTTATTTCATATTTTACTTCATTTTCATGTCTTTTCTAAATATTTTTGATTGTTTTTCGTATCCAAACGTATAATTATAGTGTTGGAAATGGATAATATTGGTAATATTTCTGGGTGGCTGAGACGGATTATCTGCATTTACATTACAGTAAGTTTCCAACATACGAACAAGTTTCATTCTGAAAGTTTATTCGTAAGTCCAAATAACATTGTCTAGGATACTAGCACAATTGGTTATACACATTATAAAACTAACATGTTCCATTAACCTGTCCTTGTTCTTTAGAACGATTCAAGTTAAAAGAACGAGCGATGCGCATGTTCATATGTTGTGGTAACGCTGTATTCATAAAATCTCAATCGGCACCGAATTCACAAACAAATATTATTAGTTTCTCAAACGACTTTTCACAGCTTGATGATATACAGTTGAAACCAGATATTTACATACACTTCAGAAAAAAAACACAAAACCTTTCTTTTCTTTACTGTTAAACATTAAATCAGAGTAAACTTTTTCTGTTTTAGATCAATAAATATTAACATATTTTTTGCATTTGTTGAATGTCAGAATTGAGCGAAGGAGAATTTTTTAAATTCCATTCTGAAATTGAGAAGCTTCTGATAGGTTAATTGATTCTATTTGAGTTAATTAGTGGCACACCTGTGCATACATATACAGGCAGACCTCAAACACAGAACCTCTTTATTTGAAATTATGGGAAAATCAAGAAAAATTAACCAAGACGTCAGGAAAAGAATTGTGGCACTCCATAAGTGTGGCTCATCCTTAGGTGCAACTTCCCGATGCCTGAAGGTCCCACGCTCATCAGTTCAGGCAATAATACGCAAGTTTTAAAAACATGGGAATGTACAATACAACCATCACACCGCTCAGGAAGGAGACGGATTCTGAGTCCCCAGAAAGGAACGATTTTTTGGTAAGAAATGTGTGAATCAACCCCAGGACAACGGCAAAAGACCTTGTGAAGACGCTGGCTGAAACTGGTAATTACAGTGTCATTATCCACAAATAGCAAAACGAGTCCTGTACCACCATGAGCTGATACTCTCGGAGGAGAACGCCATAACTTCAAAACCACCATACAGTAAAAAAAGCCAGACTACAGTTTGCAACTGCATAAGGTCTGCACAACTGCAAAAAGCCCTGATCTCAATCCCACAGAAAATTTGTGGTCGGCACTGAAAAGGCGAGTGCGAGCAAGAAGGCCTACAAACCTGACCCAGTTACACCAGTTCTGTCCAGTTCTGTGGGTCTAAATACCAGCAAACTATTGTAGAGAGCTTGTGGAAGGACACCCAAAACATCTGGACAGATGTGAACTATGAAACAGTTTCGGAAGTGAAGAACTAAGGAAGTGTAAATTGTTTAACTGATAAATAATAAAAAAGAAAATTCAATACAATTCTCCCTCGCTCGATTCTGACACTTAACAAATGCAAAAAAAAAGTTTATATTTATTGATCTTAAACTGAAAAAGTTTACACTGATATAATGTTAGACAATAAAGAAGAGGAAAAAAAAACCCCACCAAAACATTTTTTCTTAAGTGTATGTACATTTCTGGTTTCAACTGTACTTGCTTTGGCCTAAATTGCTAGTTTATCATTTACACCTTATTTGTACTAATAAAACATAAAAATACTGACTATTGCACTTTTAATGTAAATGTAAAAAAAAAACAAAAAAAAAAACACTGCTGTTAGTTCTTATGACTGTTAGTGACATTTGGTTTAAATTGAACTTTTCCTGAGGTAACATAAAGGCTAACAGTAATATAAATCACTTAAAACTGTTAAAATGTTAATAAGATAATTACAAAATAAACCACATTTAAAGCACAGCTCGAGCTGTCGCCATGGCACTAAGGGTGCGCGAGCTGTCAGATGCTGAAGCTCACCTGAGCGCTCGCGCCGCTGCTCTTTCCCACACGGTGCATCATAACAGCCCAGAGTTTCCGCCATTTCCGCCTCAGGCACACCTTTATGCGTCCCCATCACCAGCTTTCTCCTGGACCGTGCACCCCGGTCCAATCTATCCCTCTCTACTGGACCTCTTCTCTCTCTACGCGGAGAGTCCGCCATTTTTCATTGTACGAGCTTTTATTCAACCCACCTGCATTCCGATCACTTCCGGCTCGTTTTTGCCGTTCACGCAAGTTTTGTCCAATCAGATCTTGTTAGGCGATGTGAGCCTGACCAATCATACGTCAGGAGGCGGGATATGTCAGAAAACGGGTAGCGGCTCCATTGCTACGTCATCACGTAACAATATGGAGATAAACAACTCAAATTAACCCTTTTGAAACCAAAGACAGTGTAAAGGAATAAAACAGCAAAAACAAGCAACTTAATTTTTAAAATTGTGTGTGTGTGTGTGTGTGTGTGTGTGTGTGTGTGTGTGTGTGTGTGTGTGTAAGTGAGTGACCCAATATGTCTATTATGATTGCTGTAATAACTTGTTCTGTATCAAACCAACCAATTATTTTAATAATAATGTACACAGCCATATCAAACCTCCAAGACACACACACACACACACAAAAAGTAACATTATCATTTCATATTTACATGTTACACAAAATGTATATAACAACTAAACAATTTATTTATTTTTTATTCCATTTAATTATTCCAAATCAACAAATAATTATCATAAAAATATTAAAATACATTGTCTGGCCAAAAAAGAAAGAAAGAAAGAAAGTCGCCATTTCAGATTTTAAAAGTCCTATTTCAAATTATTGTACTGTGTCAAGCAAAGACAACAACTAGGGAGATGCAGTGACTGGAACTGTCTTTAGAACCCTTCAACACATTATCAAGACCTTGAAGGACAGTGCAGAACCATCAACTTTGTTAAAGTGAAAAAAAAATCATGAATGAAGATCATTTAAACACTTAAATCAACAGTAAAAACAGAGCGATGTTTAATAGTGAAAGCAAGAGCATTTACACACACACACACACACACATAAACACACAGAAACACACAATGTGATGAAGACTAAACAGCTGTGTGTGGGTCATGTGGTCTGATGAGTTCAGATTGTACCTATTCCAGGGTGATGTTTAGCGATGGCACCCATTATGCATAATGTCCACTGTACAAGTCTCTGGAGGCAGCGTTATGATCTGGGTCCTGAATGACCAGGTTATGACATCTATGTGAGGTTTTCTTCCCTGATGGCACGACCATATTCCAGGACTCGGATTGTGAAAGAGTTCTTCTGAGATCATGAGGAATCACATTAACTGGCCATCACATTGTGTTCTGTAATCAAAGCCAATGGTGTCTGAATGAAGTCTTAGAGTGTGCGACTTTTATTTTTATTTTTTGGACAAGCAATGTACAGTATATTAACCTTGACATACAATAAAGTAAAACCAACCACCAGATGGTGCAAGAGGATCACATGTGGCAGCCAAGTGTATGACTCCACTTACTTCTAATTTATTTTATTACTGCACATTTTAGTGTGTCCAGATCAAGCACACATCAGCATATTAACAAGATTTTATGAGATTAAAATGATTTATAAAAACACTGTTTTATTTGTAGAGGTGACAGGCGGATAGAAAAAATGGTACTACTGTATATCCAAAGCAAACAAATCCTACAGATACTCATGGAAGTAATAGTTTTATAAGCAATATACAGTATGTGCAGTTCTTGGTGAAGCTTGCTTGCATTTTAAGCAAATATAGGACAAGTATATTCAATAAGCACATAATTGTGAATGATTGTTACCTGAGATGGCAACTGACTTTGGTCTTATGTCAATTTTAAGTGTCAATGTTGTTTCTTATTGTACAATTCTGTTCAACTGTTGGTAAAGGAATGTATTTTTTCTTTTTAATTTTTTCTAAAAAACCTTGACAACAAACCCTAAATTCAGAATAAAACCCAAACCCAGATGCTACCTGGATGTCTTTTATAAGATACCAAAGAACCCAAATGAATCCCACACCGATAAAGAAACAAAATATGCACAGCATCTGCAGACTGACAGCAACCTGCGAGGCAACAATCTGTGAGGCAGCAACACTATTCCCTCTACACCTTTACTTTTACACATACAAAAAAGAAGATAAGAACATCCTGTAGGCCTAAGCACATTTTATTGGCACACAAAAATCGCAAAGCATACATACAAGACTTTGGATATGACACGAAAACACCTCTGCTAAATATTATACAAACAGTGCAGAGTTCTAATAATACAAGATCGGAGTAGAAGAACTCCATCGTGTTGAAACTGGAAATACATTGGAATCTTTGGGAGGGAAAAAGAAGCAGTTGTGAAAACTATTAAAGCACAAATGAACAGAACAAAAAAAAGAGATGGTTTGATTGGGCGTATACCAATCGTCATCATTATCATCTTGAACACTAACACAAAGATACACTCGCTGGACAATTTTACAGAAATAAAAAAAAAACTACAGCTGCAAAGTCCTGCAGGTGGAAATGCCTTGTTATGGACAGCTAGAGTAACTCAAGTAATCACTCTTTACAACCGTGTTGAGCAGAAAAGCACAACTCCTAAAAGTTGAAGAACAGCAATCTATGACTACAGGTTCAAGAATCCTGGACAGGTGAAGTTTGTTCAAACACCACGAGATGTTCTGAGATGCTTTTCTGCTTAACACGTTTATAAAGAGTGATTACTTGAGTTACTACAGCCTTCCAGTTGAACTGAAGTCCTTACATTCAGGCTGTTAGATCATTTCTGTACACGAATGAGCAGGTATAAAGGTGTTGCTAGGTTTTAAAATAGCCAGCGAGTGTATATCTGTGTCCTGTCCATGTGTTGGCTAATCTCAAATTAGCTATTTGCAGTCTTACTTTTCTCATTCGAGTGTGCATTAGTGAGAAAAACAACAGTGTCGACTGAGGATCAATCAAAAGAGCTGCCATCATGGATGAGGATCGGTGGTCTTCTTGATCGGCTGCACCGGAACAGACTGCGTCCGTACGTACAGAGGGACGACCCTGTAAGGTGTTTCTAAAGCGATAAACCGAAAACAACATGGCCTCGAATCGAGGAATGAAAAAAACAAAACAAAAACAAACAGATTTACAGATTTTAAAAGATCATGCAGTAACAAGTTACAGTCCAGTCTGGTAAGAGGCTCGTTAAAGGGATACAAAGGGAAATACGCTTGTCGTATGTGCCTTCAATTCGGTCAGAGATTGTACAAGGAGATCACAGAATATTCACAAATCCTTAAAAATAACACATTTAGACCCAGAAAACAAAATAGTTTTTGGGTAAAATTACAGGTGTAAATATTACATCCAGAGAAACGTGTCCTTTTCTCAGCAATGTCTGTCTTTATCAGAAGCAGGTGATGCGTCCTAAGCCTCATTCTAGCATGGAAAAGGACGTGATTTAGGACTTATAAGTTTGTTGTGTTGGAAATAATACTCAAAATAAAAATAAAAAAATAATAAAAAAATTATACAAATGCAAATGTGCATCAGATCTCAGTGGCTTTCCGATGATGGACGAGTAATCTCTTCACCGATTGGACAGGAGTCACCATGGACATGTATTGCTACCTCAGCGACCATGTGCAGTTTATCAGCTGAACATCTCAGGCATCAGTCTTCTCTTCTTTTGTGTGGAAAATGTGCATTTCTGTCATTCGGCTTCTCAGTGCTGTGCAACGCTGAACGCATCGGAGTCGTGAAAAATGGCCGGCGTGGACGCCAGGAGATAGGAATCTTGAAAGTAAGGTCAGAGACAAAAAGAGGATGAGTGCGCCAGAAAGATGGAACCGTGTCTGGTTACTGTGAGGCTTGCGAGGCCGTGCTCTCGGTTTTGGTGTCCTGGCCCGGAGGCGGCGCCTTAGCCCAGGGTCTGCTGTTGTTGAGCCCTGGCGAGCTGGTGAAGTCGTCGTCATCGTCGAGACCGTTGGTGGCGTCATACTGCGTGTTCTCCAGCCGCGTGATCAGCCGCTCGTCCTCGTCGCCAAACTCGCCACCCATCAGAGTGGGCTCGCCCACTACCATCACATCCTGCCGATCAAACCAAGACAGGGGCAATGTTAAAAACTTTATATATATATATATATATATATATATATATATATATATATATCAACATATCAATATGATGTACTAATTTTACTTTATTTTATTTTTGTGCTATTTACTGTACTTGTTCCACTCCCACTGATATGACTAGCATACTTAGAATTTAATATTCTTATCTGTTGAATTCTTAAATCGGATCAGTCAACAGATTACCTGCGCCTGTTGGCGTAGGGTAGGCACACGCTAGTCCGAACATTGTGACATCTCGGACCTGTTATTGCTCCATCTCGCGTGACTGAACACCACTTGTCCCTCTTAGAAGTTGGAAGCCGACCACGAGGGGCCGCGTAACTATTTAGCATGCCGGAGTCTCGTTCGTTTTTTGAACAAACCAGACAAATCGCTCCACCAACTAAAAAACGGCCATGCACCTTCACCCACAGAATCGAGAAAGAGCTATCAATCTGTCAATCCTTTCCGTGTCCGGGCCGGGATCAGTCAGAAGGTGATTCATTTAGTTTAGTATATATTAATATATTGTATAATATAATATATAAGTATATATTGTGCTTGTTCTAATACATTGTTGTTTCTATAGTAACAAATCATCCACTGGAACCCCAAAGTCTAATGATAAATTGATCAAAAATCACATTGGAATTTTTAGAAAGGAAAATATGTGATCGTTGGTGTGGTGAAGTTTTTGGTAAGGTTTACTTAAAATTCATGGAAGGAGTCTCCAATGTCAGAATTGTTTAATCTGACACCTTTTTTTGTCAGGCTTGTGACATTAAATGTAGCCAGAAATGGATATACAAGGACTGACTGACAGAATGATATGCCTGAGAGTTATTGTCACATCCCCTGTACAATCCTGACCTCACTTCAAGCTATTTCCACATGTTAAGGCCATTAAGGGAGTTCCTGGGTGGCCAGCGTTTCAGACTTAAAGCAGTCAATCTGGTAAACTGAGAAAACTTTCGACCTTGATGGTATCCAAACACTAGTGAAACGCCATGATAAGTACACATTAGTGTAGCAGGGAATTATAAAGGTAGCTCCACTTCATGCCAGGCTGCATCACTGATTACTTTTCTGAATTAGCAGCTTCTGAAGTGTTTTTCTTCCTTCCATACATCACTTTGCTGATGAAGTGTCAGCACCCACGCATCTCCTAATCTGGTAAATACAACTGCTCAGTTGGGTGGGGGGTGAGGCAGGGGTACGCTGACGCTATCAATTATGCAGAAAACATTAATTTACAAAAACACTGTGAAATAATTCTTAATCAAATCACTATCCGTTATAAATGTCTCATCTCCCTCTTGCTCTCCTTCACACTCTCTCTCCGTGTCTCCCGGCGGTCTACGAGGCCTCACACGCGGGCCGCTGAGCTCCCGCGCCTCCTCTTCAATCCGTAATTACACTCATTCATTAAGGTGGGCTTTTGGACTAAATCACAATATCCACATGCTGATTTGTCAATTTACATAGCTAATTAACTCATTAGCAGAGATGTTAGTGATGGGGGGAAAAAAACGACCGCTGCTTGCCAACGAGCCTTGAATTTGCCATCTGTTTTTGAACGGCAACTGTCGCCCTCCACTCAGGGTATGAAACCAGGGGCCAATAAAACACACACACACACACACTCAAATAGTGCTGCAGCTCACAGGTTCCAGCTGGTGTTCTGACTGGATGCTCTAATTGCTACCGAATAAGACGCGTGTTCTGCCTACTCATCTCATTAGCTTTAGCCGCTGGATAGACCGGCATTAAAAAAGTTCTTCAAAGTATACTGATTCAGGATCAGCTCTTCTGTCCTGAGCCTTGAACAAAAAGCAAGAATGCAAAGTAACTAGTAAAGATAGATACAACAGAGCATGCTGCTGTAGAAAAATAATCAACAATGGGAAATGGTTTTCCGATTTGACACAAAGAGGGATAGTTACCTCCCAGAAATATTTCTTATCTGATAAAGTCACTACAAATTTGCATCAAACAACAACAACAATAATAATAATAATAATAATAATAATAATACAGTAATAATAAGAATAAGAATATGAATTGCAAGCAACGATGATCGGGCCCAAGCACCTCTACCATCACCGCACGGGTGCACCAGAAAGACAGTGAGGACACGCATTTAACTACCATTCTGACATCATTTTAGAATACTGCAAATTTTATGTTAAGACCTCTAAAAAGCCCTGGATGCTAGAAAAAACAACTTACTACGATGTCACTCAATGTGATGTCACTCAGGAAGTAATTACCCACTTTTCGGCATAAATTTAAGGCGCCGTCACGACTGAACTGTTTGCGATATCAACAATCCCTTTGCGAAATCAACAATTTTGCATCCTCAATGTCTTGAGATCAAAGTGGCCTGGTTTGGTGGTAATCGTATGAATCCCCTAGGAGGAGTATATGAAAATCTATTGGGTGCACTCATAGTGCAATCTATGGACACACTAATAAATTTAGGCTGAGGAATGCTTAAATATTCCCTGTAGCAAGCAGAACCTTCTTTATTAATGAATATTCATTTATCAAACGCGTCCATGAAGAACCATTTTTTTCTTAGAGCTCTTTACCTTTAAAACATTTTCACAATGTTGTTTTATTGCATTCTGGGACCATTTAGTTAAAAGAATCTCTAAGCCGTCACCACTTACTTTAAGTCATTAATGAAATACATTTAATAAAGTCAAGTTGTAGGCGGAGAAGAAATAGAGTGCAAGCTTTATTTACAGCTTTTCCATATAGAAAATTCGATTACAGGAGTTTGTGTTTCCCCCCGCTGTTGTTTGAATAAAGAGAAAATGCCAGTGAGATTTGAAATATAGCAGTGAATAAGTTGGTGTAATAAAACTGTTTAATTATCTCTACTATTACTAAGAGATCTGCCAGACTTATTTAACACCATTCATACCATTCATTCAATCATCTCATATACTGCTTATCCTGTGTACAATGTCGCGGCAGCCTTACCCAGGAGACTTCACGCACAGGGTATCCATCACAATCCATCACAGGGTATACATACACACACTCACACACACACACTACGGGCAGTTTGGGAACACTAATTAACTTGATCTATACTGTGAGAGAAAACCAGAGTACTGAAGGAAAGACACCAAGCATGTGGAGATCATGCAAAATTCCACACCCACAGATCTGAGGCAGGAATTCAATTCAATTCAATTTTATTTGTATAGCGCTTTTAACAATTGTTTAAGGAATCGAACCCACAGTGCTACAGAGCTAATCACTACGCAACTGTGTAGCTGTTCGTATTCATATATCACTCAAAAATAGGAAAAAGAAAAAAAAAATCAATCCTTTTTGGATATGGGCCGGGGATTTTGAATCTCCTGGAAGCCCCGCCCCCTCACATTTCTCAAGAGACTCGTTTAGCATCCTTGAGTTCTGTGACGGGAAACTTTACGTAACGGGTAACGTAACTATATGGTGGCTCAAACTTTGGCTCCATAGACAATTTCCTTTTTCATTTTGAATTAGAAATTACAGCAGCTGCTGTACAAATAGGTATAAATGCTGAACACTGAAAGTGTCTTAATGTATCAAAACTGATGTTGTACATGCAAAGATGATCCTTTACTAGATCGTTCTGGGCCGATTCTTTTAGACTACTGACTTCAAAAACAGTGATGATATTTCGGGTTTAAATTTGGCACTTATGGATGAAAAAATTTAGCTAAAAAGATTAAGTGTTAAAATGACGTGTCAGATGTAAAACAAATAACTTTAATAGTGAAAAAAAAATGAAGGGGAATAAAGAAACTTGGACAATAGACAGCTAAAATGTAAAAGGATTATATTCGAAATTTGCTGTTGTGTATTATTATTATTATTATTATTATTATTATTACATTCAGAACAAACGGGGACGTGTTTCCTACGAGTTTACCTGAGCCTCCAATAACTACCCGAACTCCATATTAACATCAATTAACATCAACTGTTATAGCTGAACTGCCTGCCACCTAACACACAGTATGAATGCAGTTCAATTCCTGCTTTGTTTACCAAATGAGGATGGGTTCGCTGTTGAGTCCGGCTCCTCTCAAGGTTTCTTCCTATTGCCATCTCAGGGGTTTTTTCCTTGCCACTGTCGCCCTCGACTTGCTCATCAGGGACTATCTGACCATTTTGATTCATACACATTCACATTCCATACAAACTTAAATAATTCTTTTGATTGTGTAAAGCTGCTTTGCGACAATGACAATTGTTAAAAGCGCTATACAAATAAAATTGAATTCAATTCAATTGAATTGATGAATTTTTTCATGAATGAAGGTGTAAAACATTCACAGAAGACTTTAAGCACAGTACGGCGATAACACTGTAAAACATCTGAATGGTGCAAATGTTTTAAAGAAGGCCGTACATCCTGGCCGAGGTGGATCGGAGCTCACTGGAGTCATTCTCATGAACAATCAGCGAGTGGAATGCCCGATCCTTGAAAATCGATGGATAACTTGTCACTAACTTGATGAAGAGTTAGTGACAAGTTTCAAGTTACACATAATCATTTACCAACACACACTTGCATATTACAGGAACTCGGCTCTGAGTTATCCAAGCCATTTCCACATGTTTGGGTTATTTAAAGGAGTTCCTGGGAGGCCTTGGGTTTCAGACATGGAACAGTGAGTTCGATCCCGAGTTCAGCGTACTGAGGAAAAATGGTATTCAAGCAGTAGTAAAACTGTAGGATAAGTGCATTAGTGTAGCAGGGAATTATATAGAGAATAAAGTGAGTTTTTATTTTGCATAATCAAAAAAATCCCAGGTTGACTTGAACCCCTTTAGGTATGCTTTAAAAGCATTCAACTCCTGTCAGGGTTTTATATGGTAACCATATCCGATATCCATTGTTAAACTCGCACCTGTTTTCCATAAACCAACAGTTAAAATGATTGTTTTTTCAGTTCTGGATGATTAAATGTATTATTGCAATAAAAAAATAAAAAATTGGAGAAAAAAGTGGAGAAAATCTATATTGTAGAAGCCTATCTATGATGACTCAAAAAAATATAGAAATTCATACTTTTATAGAAATTTTAAATGGCCCACTTGTGTAACATTTCTACAACTCTGTCAGGCTTTTAAATATTAATCTTATTTAAATATATGTTGATAATTTCTCCTCAGAGCAAAGCCTTCTCTTTTCCCATAAGCCTGGAAATTTGCATAATCATGTTTCATCCGTCTTAAGACAACAAATTAGGATGGACAGGTGTCTGTCAGGGTGATAAAAGACAGCGCTTTTATAATCGTTCTACAAAACACACTGCTGTGATGCACTTTTAGCAGTAGGGGGCACTGTTGTAGCAGCGTCTGATACACGGCCACCTCGAACCGCTCCACCGACGATCACATGACCGCCTCATTGTGATAGGGCTCACGTCGGAGAGTGCTCATTGCTGTACAACTGCACAGACAAAACCGAACGGCCGCGCTACATATGTAAGCAGCATGTTCTTCTCCACAGAGCGTGGCTCGGCTCCACAGGCTCCGTGTTCTGCTTTAAGATGGAGGGGGCCAAGCGTTCAGTGACACACACACACACACTCAGATATATATGTACGATAACGAGAGCTGGCACAGAGTCAGTGGCTCACACTAACACTTTTCTCACAGTGTGTGCGTGTGTGTGTGTGTGTGTGTGTGTGTGTGTGTGTGTGTGTGCATGTTCCTTTCAGAGCAAGTACGAATTCTCGCAATTAAAGTCGTTCCTAGTGAGAGGGGGAACAAAGCTCAAAGGGTAAAAAACAGTCAGGCGTTGGTGTAAATTAACGTCAGATGTTTCATATGCTTCATGTTTCGTTATTATTGCTAGCCAACAGATTAGCTAGTGCTTTTACACGGAGTTGCTAGCTGCTATATCCTAATACACGTAATTCAGTGTCACTGGTGCGTGTGTTCATAAAAAAAATTTTTTTTTTTAAATTAAAAAAAAACTTCGGTTTGAAGTTTTATCTGGATTAAAGTTAATAAGAAATGTATGTTGTTTTTTTTTGCGTCGTAGGTTATTCCCAGCGTACAGGCGTTTATCCTATGGAAAACAGCCAGGGGTTCTCCTCTTTGTGCTTTTAAAATTGTTTCCAGATATATAATTATCTTTATTTTTATGCAAAAAATGTTGCCGATTTGTAGTATAACCATGTACAGCATTAAAATTTAGCAGGAGCTTAATTTTTCAGTCTCAGAAATAAAATAGACAAAAAAGAAAAAAGTCTAATCAGTTTTATCACTGCACATGCAATACTCCTGGCAGACAGCAGAGGGCCAACACTTTAGCTACACTATTCTATTCTATTCTAATTTAGCTACTAGTTAATCATATGTCTTAGGATCATGTTTTAGCCAGTATAAACAGACAATCTTTCACCAGCTTCTACTTTTTTTTTTTACACACTTAGGCCTTGTTCACACTAGGACGTTCAGAGCGCATTTGTTTATACAAAAATTTTAATGCCCGTGTGAACAAGGCCTTATACACACTTCAGGAAAGGTTTACCTTGCTGTTAATAAAATAAACAATGCAGCTTGTCATGTTAGCAAGATTCCACACGTCCCTCCAAAAATTCTCGTGTTGGAAAACTTAAGCTTCGCTGTTACGAATCGCTGACACTGGAGACTTCTTCCAAAAACCAAACAAACGAACAAACAGTAAAATCCTTAAAAATATATATTTCTTACATCTTATTGTTTCTCCAAATTAGCTGTTACTATGGCAATGATAAGGTATTAAAGTGTATTTAAATTCCAGCCATTTATCAGAGCCAATTAATCAATATCTCCTGACCAATCAGATTTGAGAATTCCGTAGTGCTGTAGAGAGTAGTATAACACAGGATATTATAGGGCCATGCCTCAGGCACACATACAGTACATGGTATGTACCACATGAAGTGTGTGCACACACATATACACACACTTGCACACACACCCAAGGAAGGATGCCATAAAAATAAAAAATGAATGCGATGTACATGCACACACAAGAAAAAAAAAAACCTACTAAAAATAAAGTCACAAGATAAAAATTCCTCACAAACCATTTAGTACCTACACATCAACTCACACACACAACCTGATAAGACCTTCGACCCTTTCAACCTTTTTTATTAAAGAAAATTCTCTTAATCTTTTAGTATCCAAAATAACAATGTAAGGACTGTACATTCACCACAAATCAGTTCATTATGATGTTTGATATACACACAATGTTCACCTACTGTAGGACAATTCAATGATTTTAATTTCTAATGTTTATATAATAATTCTAATTATAATATTTATGTCAATATTTATATTTAAACACTATTTTACCCCATATAATAAAATCTATTCCTAAAAATAAATAGACACTGCAAAATGCTGCAAAATAAATATAAATTGTATCATTTAATATTTTGTTTTTACTAGTATTGAATCAACAAACAAAATATATTTTTTAAAATCATTACACTATCTTCTACATAGAATCCTGCATTTTATCCTGAAAAACATCCATACATCACTCGCTACAAAAATAATGTCTTTAATATATATATTTTTTTGCCTGTCTGAGTTTACTAGTAACCTTGAGCACAGTGTGCAAAAACGTAAAGAGCTCGAATGCGCTCCAAATCCACACTAATCCCCCAGTCAGCATTCGCAGTTCCTATTGTGTGCCGTGACTCTGGGGAACAGCTACGTACTACAAATCCCATCAGCCATTTGCAAATAAATGCAGCCCTGCTTCCCGCTATTGCTCCCTTGGTGAAAGCTGTAACACTTGTGGGTTGAAGTGTGCGTTTGACCCGGGGGCTGAGCGAGACTCACCAGGGACGAGAGGCCTGGGGATAAAAAGGCTCTTGAGGATAAACGCCTCGGGGTTAACCGTTAACACTCGTGCTCTGTTCGCTACTCACATTTAAAGCAAAATATAATACTTGCTATATAATATCATAGTTTTATAAGATAACTAATTGCTTTGTCTCAATTATTAGCGCAAAGTTTTCCTACCCTAAGGCCAAAAATAAAATGCATACCTACAAGACATGCAGTGTGATAAGTTTCAAAGTGATTTCAAAGTAAAAAATAATAATAAAAAGACCACCATCACCAACAACAACAAAAATTGCCAATCATGTTAGGAATCATTTTAAAAGAAAGAAAAAAAATGTATCAATTTGATTCTTTCTTTTTAAAAATGGTATACTTTTACTGTAGACATTTCCCTCAATATTCCCTTTTTTTTTTTTTTTATCATGCACCCAGTTTATATTTTGTAATTCAAATTCTTACCTCAACAGCGCTTTTAACAATACACATTTTCACAAAAAACAGATTTTTTTGTTTTGTGTTTGACATCAAAATTTTTATGTTTTTCTGATCAATTGTATACCTGAGCTACATTTTACTGTCTCCATTCACAAAATCATGAGGGGGTGTGCAAACTTTTGCACATACTGTAACTGAATATACATTTATGTTCTAGTTCAAATCAGCCAAATTGTTTGTCACTTTGCAGTAATAGAGAACATTTCAATTTTAGATTTCAGATTTATCCTTTTCCCCAGTTGACCTATGCATAATATAAAGTTATAAAAGCAAAATTATTGCATTTAATTTAGAGGTATATATAATGGATATTAAATTAAGTCTGTTTTAAACTTGAAAATGTTCTTTTTAGGTGAGAAATCATCTTTTTCCTTAAAACGTTTAAGAATATCATAAACTGCCCGGTCAAAAATAAAAGATCAAAAAGAATTTCATTGACAACCTTTAGCTTTGATTGCGCTTCAACAATCCTGAAATATGCCCCATGTCATTAAGGAAGAAAACCCCTTCATAGATGTGATAACCTGGTTATTCAGTACATTCAGGTCATCAGCTGACTTTATATTTTTGCCACATAACGTTACTTAGTCTAGATCTGAGCAAGTGAAGCAACCCGAGATCATAACACTGCCTCCAGAGATTTGAATTAATCAGATCTTGTGACCTTTTTCCCATTGCTCCAAAAGTCCAATCTTTACGCTCCTTAGCATTTACATTTTTTCCCCTGCTTAGTCTCGTTAACAAGTGGTTTTCTCTAATCACACAGCTGTTTAGTCCCAATCCTTTGAGTTCATGTCACATTGTGTGTGTGGAAATGCTTTCACTGTTAAACATAGCTCTGATTTTTAATTTTCTGACCACATATCTTCCACAAAGTCCCGTCCTTCCTATCCTTCCAGGTTTTAATAATGTATCGGACAATCCTTAACCCAATTCCATTCATTTAAAATATCCTTAATTGTTTTCTGTGCTTGATGAAGACCAATAATAATTTGACCTTCCTGAAGTGGTGACATTTTTATTTTTGGCCCGGCAGTGTATTTATCTACTGTATTACTGTACATAGTCTGAGTGGACAGACGATTATACGTACTGTATTACCATAATGCACTACTACCATATGTTCTATCAAGACGTGTTAAAGCGGATGACTCCCTGTGAACTCGGCTCACATTACAGTTGTGCTCTGTTTGGCTTCCGTTTACCACTAAAGCTCCATAAAACAATACGAAGAAGTTGTGTCAAGACGCTACAAATGCAAGCTGGACTTGTATAATTAATGCCGTAAAAGCTTTTACCACAGAACTACTAAACGAACGAAGTGCTGAAGCATAAGAGAGAGGACGTGGATGAGAAAATATAAAGAACATAATAGATGATTTTCTGGTGTATACTGTATTACTGAAAACCACAGGCTTTATTGAACTGTTTCTCTGTTGTTGCCTTTATATCTCATATATAAGATTTAAAATTGTGAGACAAATAATTTACTTTTACAATTTACTACAATTTACAGCAATTTACCACCTGTTTTGCGTTAGCTCTTGATTAAAACTGTTTTACAGTATATAGTGGTGTTTTACCAGAGTGGTGTTGGTACACTTTAAAGCAGCG
>JAQMYL010000002.1:6254550-6265560 GCA_030014365.1 Clarias pachynema | reverse complement strand
AAGTTTAGTTTCACTTTTACTGTCGGTGCCACTCGTCCCTGTGTGCATTAGTGAATGCGTGTGGATATGTGTGTGTGTGTGTGTGTGTGTGAGAGAGCTGATCAAATACACTGCAGTAATGTTAAAACCACCCTTCTCCTGCAGGGAACCCCTCCTCTTCTCTCCCCTAGCTCTCGCTCTCTCTCTCTCTGTCTTCCTAAGATCTCTCTCTCTCTTTCTTCCAGTATGGCTGATATACCCACAGGGCCCAATTTAAGACTATGTGAATTTCACATGAACACAGCAGGGATGGAGCGTGTGCAAACTTTCTAATGTTGCATAGCCTGAAATGTACCAAGAGAAAAGTAAAAAAAAAAAAAAACACCTGTAAAAATCTGCTACACCAGCCAAAATAGCAATGAGAGACTGAAAGCTATCACTCGTCTGAACGGCGAGTCTGTGGGAGCGAGTTGAATGCTGTAGCTTGCTTCATTTCCTTCATGTTAGGCGAGTTCGTTACACTGTGGAATTAACCAGATTACTCATTTGACCTTGTTATTATTCCACTTTGCTTTGCTTTAGACAAGGCTTTCTTTCATCTAAGACTGTCTTTGATGTTTCTAATGAAATTTCTTTTTTTTTTTTTATTTAATCTTCCACAAGGAAAAAACTTTTTCACACTTCTGTGAAAAATTGGAGATGTGATTCAGGCGAGCTGGAGGCACACTGAGAAAGAAAGTGTGTGTTACATCTGACTATAGTGAACTGGATTTAGGTCCAGTGGTCATCCGAAATGAATAATGATCTTGTTAACAGAGTCTTTAAATGATATTGTGATATTTTCAGCAGTTTGGAATGTACAGTTATGTACAATATAAGAAAAGACTATTAAGACTGGAGCTGTACGATTTAATAGATTTAGCAATTTATTAAATAAAATGTGAATTGATTCGGTTAATTTAATCGATGAAGCAGTTTTTTTTTTTTTTACTATTTAAGTAAACTTTAAAATGTTTAATTAAAGTTTGCAACTATTTAAAATTGATTAAAGTTTGCCATATCAACACCTACAGGAATGGAGTATGGCGCAGAAGCCAGGAAAAAAGAATATCGCTTTAAGCAATCAACAACACAAGTTACACAGTGTTTTAATGATCTGACATACTTTTAGGAGTTTTTCATACAGTACTTTAAAACCTGTTAAAACTATAGGTTTATTAGGCAAATCAGGCAGGAAATGATAATGGTAGTGAATCAAAAATCATAGTTGAATCAAACTGAATTGAATCAACAGTCTGCCAATAAAATATATTGTTTAGTGTTTTTAGTATGTGCGTGTATGTGTGTGTAGTCACACACACAGACACATAGAGTGATGTGTAGAGTACCGTGCAGTATTATTACGGATGTTGTTATATATGTCCATCATGTCTTTATTAATATGTAAAAAAATAAAATAAAATAAAAAATTTGCTATTTCCAAGCATACCTTCAAAATTAGTAAATAAATAACATTAGAGAAGAATATTTGCATGCCAGTAAACAAAGCAACATATTACAGACCAGTTTTCAGATGGAAACAAACAAACAAAAAAAACTAATGTAGGCTCCCGAGTTTTGCATGAAATTGGAAAGGAGCGAGTGACAAAAAAGTTGCCAGAAGAACTCATACTCTCCAGCACGCTCAGTAAAACCTAACAGCTGTTTTACTTATAGTATAATACTGTGCCATAGTCTTTGGGACATACAAAAAAATGTTATAAGCAAAGATGTTTTTGAAAACATTTCTACATAAAAGAAACTTCTACAAAGAGCACTAAAGAGTAATAAAATGAACAGAGTCAGTATGTGGCGTGAAAAATAATTAGTAGTGTTAGATAAGGATTTGTGCAGTTTTATAATTAAAACAGCTGGATGTTTTAATGAGCGTGCTGGAGAATATGCCAGGGTTCTTCTGGTAACTTACACACACTATGTTAAAACCGAGGGACTTACCTGATTTTTCTCTGTCATGTATGCAAACGTTTCTTTCTTTACAGGCATGCAAACGTTCTCATGTAATGCTATTTATTCACAATTTACATAATAATTCAGAAATGATAAACATATATAACAAAATTTGTAGATAATTTAAAGATAATATGGTGCCTAGGTTTTTTAAACAATATATTATTTACTATTCCCTTTTTGTTTATTATTATTATTATTATTATTATGTAAGGGAATTTTATTTTAAAATAATTTCCTTTTTATGTCACTGGGCAGTACACAAACATAGTGTAAAGTGCATTTACAGTATGTGCATATATTCTACGTACTTAAAAAAAAATAATTAACACTTTAACACACACAGTATATCAGAATAGACCATCCATGTAGAAATCCTATTTTCTCAGTGATATTAGTGTCAGTAATGATGTCACACTTACGTGCATGGCGAGGACGCTGCGTGGGATGAGCTCGCGGTACTGCCTGATGGTGAAGTGCCACGTCTTGATCCGCATCAGATCGTCGAAGGCGAACTCTAGGATCAGACGTCCCTCTGTGCACACCTACACAACCGAGAGGGAGAGACATGTTAAGAGAGCGTGGTCGATGTGGAGCTCAGACCGACATTTAATGATCTTCAGTTCATGCTGCGAAGCTTTTGGAAAAACCCAGATTTATTTAGGGTTGAATATTTCAATGACAAATGCAAAATCTTTAAGACAAATATGCTTTTGAGAGTCTCTATCCATAAATATTGTGTATACAGTATAGGAAATAACCAAAAGGGATATTAAAGGTTTTGGGTTGATAAGTTAAAGACATCGAGGACTGGACAAAGGGTGCAATAATTTTTAAGAAAAATTCTGACGAAGAAAAACACAAGATGAATTCCAAATAGGTTTAGTAAAATCCAAAAATCAAACCAGTTTCTGCTCATTTTCAAAAAGAGCCGTCCACAAGGTTTGAGTGTGAACATACAGTAAGCCAAGCCTCCTCTTTATATTTATTTGTGGCCGCAAGTGTGCAGTGCTTGAAAACATGCTTTACTATAAAATAACTTCTTAAATACCATTAGAGCACTTTGCTTTACCTTGTGTTTCTTTAACTGTTGGAACTAGAGGCAACGTGAAAATGCCAAAAACATGTAGTTGCTTGAATGACCACTAGGAGGTGTCCCCAAAGGTGAGTCAATCCCCACAGACCCCCATGTTAAACACGTTTTTCCGTTTCCATAGCTAGGTTTATGACAACTGCACAGAGGTGATTTTTTTTTATGTAACTTGTCAGTTAAAATAAAATTACATAATAAAATGATGCATAATTAGGGGTGTGGCTGATTTGAGTGACAGCTGCATTTAAGGAGTCAAACAGCTAGCTCATTTTAGCTAACCGGCTAACTGGAATCATGGAATAATGTGTGGTGTATGGATGAAGGAGTGTTAATCAAATGCAAAGCAACGTTAGCACACAAATTAGCGTTATTCTACTTAGCATTTTAGCTAGGCTAAAGCTAAGCTAGCTAGCTTGTGATAACTGAAGTGGGTAGGCATGTTTAAACCAACCGCCAGGCGCTGTCTGTTCTGCCTATTTGCCCATTTACGGATTAACCGGGGTTTCAGCTCCGGTCAAGATGTTGATGATCAGAGCTCCCACAGTAGAGCTTCATAGGGATCTGGTGGACAGCAATCGAAGTCTGACAATATCAAACAGCAAAGTGAATCGTGGGTATTTGGATGATATATTATTGTGGTGGGATTTCTTAAGTTCAATGGACATCCGCTATACTTCAGTTGTACCTAAAAACCCAAAGGTCTAAGAGAAACACAGCTAAAAAAAGTTCTTGCCCATAGAGATTATTCAATCATGTATCGCTGTTCCAAAATCAATTTTGTTAATTTACTGTATATGCTTGAATTTGAGGTAGAAAATTGTTGCAGTTCCTCTATAATCCTACAGGTGGTTAAACTATTTACACATTAACAGGCAGGACAGCATCCTGTTTAGTAGAAGCAAGTTACTTGCTAATTATGTTTGGTAACAAAATCTGAACAAAAAAAATCTAATTAGGATATGTATAAAATCTTGATACTTATATGGTCGCAATACAAATTGAATCGGCACCTTGGTATTGTGATAATATCGTATCGGGCGGTCCTTGGTGAATCCCATCCCTAACTGCTTGTTTTTCTAATAATGTACAAAATGGCTGAAATGACACAATAGTGCACTATATAGTGAATAAGGCAGAATGTCAAACCTACATCTTCTGTATCGCTTCCTCCCCTCCCCATGGTTATTCTGTAGCTTTTAGTGGTGCATGATACGGTTGTTAACGTGTATCATCAGTGCGTCACTGCAGGATGTCATGAACGCACTGGATATTCTGAACCGTGCTTTAGGCTTGGAATTAAAGTGAGCAGGGTGCGAATTTGGGACTAGCAGATCGCACAGCTGTGCTCTAGATCGAAAATGTAATGAAACCATCAATGAACAGGAACTTATTAAATATTAATTAACTTCAGAAACCCTGCTGATAGAGCAGTAAAAATGTCAGCGACCGTTTAAAAAAAAAAAGAAAAGAAAAAAAAAGTTGTTTATCGATCAGCCCTAAAATGAATCTGTCAGTGTGACAGAACATCCTGTCTGTCAGTTTAGACTTAGAGTTGTGTTAGAAATGAAGTCTGGCGCCTCCAACCTCGAGACTAAACACCAGCCAAGCACCAAAACAACAACAACAGCAAAAAAAAAAAAAAAAAAAAAAACCCGGTCCGCGGCCTGAGCTCAGAACAACACAGCCAATTAAGAGAAAAATAAAAGGAAGAAAAACATCGCTGAATTCGACGCCGGGCTTCTCTGAGTGCCGATGTTCCGTTGCTCCGGCAACTAGAAGGAGGAGAGGAAGGAGGAGGGGGGCAACAGCTGATTAGTTGGCATGGCAACAGCAAAGATGTAATCCCAGCAGAGCGGCTCTAATCAATGCCCCCGGCACACACGAGCTCAGGAGGATCGGCAAAGAAAAAAAAAAAACACAGCACTGTCACGTGACATATTCTACATTTCTCTCTCTCTCTCTCACTCTATCTCTCTTTGCTCATCTTTCTCTTTACTTTCTCTGGCCAGTTCTTTTGCCCCACAGACAAAGCAAGGCTAAAAAAAAAAGAATCTACCTTTCGCTTTCCATCGCATCTATTTCTCTTGGGTGCAAAAGCAAAGCTGACTTACTTTTTCTCTTCATCTTTTCATTCTTTTTATTCCTCTCTCCATTTTTCCTGTTTTTCATGCTCTCATTTCTCCTGTCAGGTATTTTGCACTGTTTCTGTTCATATTTCGTTCTCTCTTCCCAAAAGAAGAAGAAAAAAAAAAACGACACACCACTTTCACCATCTCTCTTCCCTGACACTCGTTTGCTCTATCCCTCTCTTGTTGTTCATAGCCTTGCTAACTCTTTGGGCTTTTCATTTGGGCTCCAGGAAGTCAGAACAGTGAAAAATGTGTAAAAAAAACAACAACAACAACAACAACAACAAAAGGTTTCATAGGTTCTGTGTTAGGTTCCTTCCCTCCACAAACCCTCTTTTTCCATTTTCCTTCTACAGAAATCCGGCATAAAATGCAAAGCAATGCTGTTCATACACTCTCTTTTTCTCTCTCTCTTTCACTCCCATCTCTCACCTTCCTCCCCCGTCTCCCTCGCTCTCTTACTTTCTCTTGCCACTTATTTTTGCTCCATACCAAACCACAAAAAAGGAAAGAAAAAGCAAAGCAAAGCTAAAAAAAAAAAAAAAAAAAATCTCCCCCTTCTTTCCCGCCTTCAAATGCAAATACATCTAAGCTTTATTGGCATGATACGGGAGAAAAAAAATCGATATTGTCAACGCTTGCCTGGTTTATGTGGAATTGAGTTACCGCTAATTTAGAAATACATAAATCAAAATGGGACCGTGGAGAAAAAAATAAGAAGGTTTGAAGTGTAAGTGTTGTTTTTGGTGGGGGGAAAAACAAACCCTGAGACTATTTGGAACCCACATGCTTGTTTTAGCGCTCAGTGCAGAACTCGTTTAGAAAGGAGTAGGGAATGCAGTTCTCTATGAAATGATGGAAAAAATACTATTTTGGCTCGTTGGTCCATAATAAGTTATATTATGTATTACATATGATGCAGGAATTTAACTCTTTCTGAGGAAAATCATATAGGAAGAATTCACACATCAACTGTATATGGATTAAAGAAAGAGACCGGTATTGTCTGTACATTGGGTCAGAACTCGCTCTTTCAATGATACATTTGCATTTCTTACATTGGAGGACCTGAAACCAGTCTCAGAAAAAATTCTGTCTGTCTGTATGTCTGTATGTCTGTCCAGCCGAATTTGTCACAGCATCACGCAAAACTGGCTGGACGGAATGTATTGAAACTTTGCCAATCCTTTGATATTTGCCTGAAGTTAAACCTGCGCATAAATTAAATCAAATAGTTAGTTTACCATAAATTCACAGCGTATGCAGATGACACAGAGACAACCGTAACGCACCTACTGCAACAAATGCAAATAAAAAGCAGGCACATGGAACGCCTCTAAGAGATAAAACGTGGGTCGTTAGAGCAAACATATCCGCAGCAGTACGAGGTGAGGGCTCACAAAAAATCCCCGAACTGAGAGCACACTGTTATGCGCTAAAATCAAAAGGTTGAGTAAAAGTGATGTTATGAACAGTTATGTGCGGGATGTGATGATCTACTTTAAACAGGGAGTGTATTTGACTGATAATGAAAGAATTGGAATTTTCTTTTTGCTTTTCTCAGTACTTCAGTTTTAATTTTTGTCACCCACAAGCAATAGATAAAGATTCAGAACACTGGCATCACAAAATCTAAAAGCAGATGAAGCAAACGATTGCAATATGTAACCTGTGTGAAGCGCTATAAAGGGGTTAATGAGTCAGGATTAGTGCACAAAGCTTAAAATGGTTTGTTTGAACTCTTGTGAATTTTGCATGAGATCAGGTTATATGTGTGTGTGTGCGTGTGTGCGGGCGTGTGTGTGTGCTAATAATCCGATGCGCTCGCTGCGTTAAGTGCAGGATCTGGCCCCTGTAGGGTCAGTCTGCATTAATAGATAGAATCTTGGGGAACAGCAGGATCACTGAGAGATAAAGATGTTCGGTTAACGCAGAGATTACCAGCAGCTACAAGGTCAAAGGGCAGTAAATCTGTGTAGTGAACTGCAGGACGGTTGACTCTCAGTCTGGCTACACCACCAAAGAGTGTCCTTACTTCATTAGCTGTACAAAAGTCATATATACTGTGTATTCTATAGTATTTACACAGTTAAATATTTTGTGCCTTTTTTTTTTCAGTACATGCAGCCACAATCATGGGGAAGACTACTGACCAGGGCTTATTTTTCTCCATGAAAATTAAGATCACAATTCTCTTTTTTTTTTCAACCAAAACATTTATTGCATTTAAGTAAAAAATAAAAATAAAAAAAAAGCTGTCTACAAAGGACCTTTAACTCTTGAATTTTTTTTTGTTTTTTCCTATTTTAAAAGCTTAAACGTTAATAACTTAAAAGCTGCTGAACTTAAATTGAATGCTTACAATAATAATCTAATTCTAATAAAGTGATTTTTGTTTTTTGGACACTCAGTTAACTACAGTACTTCATCGTTGCACACGTTAGGTTATATAATTAGTATTTTTATCAGCATAAGGTAAATGCCATAGAAATGTAAATGAAATGCACTATAGAATTTATTGTTGTCAAAGGTTTTATTGCTTAATCTTCATGTACTACTACCTGTAGTATAATTATCTGTAGCTTTCAATCTGTTGTCAGGGTCTCTGTGTAACAGCAAGGATCAATACAACAGGTTTAATTAACTAATACAGTAAGTTTTATCCCAATTTGAATTCTACATGCCTGTCTATAATCGGACAGTAGTATGTATTTTAGGTTGTAGTGTGTGTGTGTGTGTATGTGTGTGTGTGTGTGTGTGTGTGCGGTCATGTACTCCCTCCACCCATCCTGTTTCTGATTGGCTGGTACTGTCTCTTCTCTAGCCTCTGATTAGCTCGAATTAAACGAGTGATCTTTTTGAGAAAGCAAACAAAAATTTGAGCAAAAAAAAAGTTTACTCTTAACTTTTTTGCAATAAAAAATACCAGCATTCAACACCAGCTCCACCAGAGACAAGTGTCTTAACCGGGCTGTCTTATAAGTGTCTTTTCTGAGCTACGGAAAAAAGAACTGGACCGTTGCACACCAGAATACCGGGTATTTATTTTCCAGAATACTGGATTTTTTTTTAACTGTAATAAGTAATCATTAAAATCTAAACAAAGAAAAGGCTTGAAATTTTTACTTTTTTGTGTAATAAATCTAGAATAAGCAACACTTTTTGAATTCAGTTTTGAAAAAAAAAATCATGAAATTGTCATATATTCTTGCTAAATTGTTAATGCAAATAAATAAACTACTTAATTAACTTAAATACGTATTAAGTATCATTAAGTAAATGACAAGTTGGTATGATACAGAAAAATAATAAATGCATCCCGAGGTGGATTGTTTCCCAATAACAGCACACCCCAAGGTGTTTTATTCTTCTTACACTACATCTATTGATTTATTAGTAATTTATGAATTGCTTCATTAATGATTGACACATTGTGTTTTTGAGCATCCAGAAAATCAAACCAGAAATACACGGAGAGAAAAACAGCAGAGCAGCAGGGCTTTAATAAGAAAACTAATCAAAGGGGCACATGAAAACTGGTGAGTACAATCGTGGTACAGTAGGAAGATAAACCAAAGACAAGACAGGGGTGGAGACAGGACATGAATCAAGACGAGACGCACACATTGTATATAGAGACATAAAACATGTAAGCGACACTGTTCATGCTGGAACCCGGAGAGCATGCTGGGAGGGGGGAATCTGTGACAGGTTCTTAACCAGTGATAGTTATATATAATGACGTGGAATGTCCAAAAGTCACTTTTTTTTTTTTTTTTTTGTAACCACTTGCATTTAGTAACCATAAACAATGACTGTTCCATCATCAGTCTCGTTTTCTCTCCCTCCCTCTCTCTCTCCCTCTCTCTCTCTTAAGTTAATATGACCAAAATGCTCTTCACTTTAAGAAGAACCTAGAAAGCAAAACCTCATCTGCCCTAAAACCTTTTTTAGTGACGGAAAACTCACTGATTGTAACAAAGTGCTGACGCTGGAGACTCATTCCCTTTTAAACGTCTCCTTACAAATAAAATTGTATCATAATATGTCATCAATGAGTAAATGTTTTTCTTGAATTTCCTTTAAATGTACTGATTTATTAATTATTATCATTCTTAGATTATGGAACTCATAATCTATAGTTGCTTAATTGCTAATTGTAGTTGCTTTGGAAATGATAAAACTGTTGGATTTGAGTTTTTATTTTTTATTTTTATCATTGATCTTTCCACTTACTCTTTAAAGAACAAATCTTATATAAATGTATGTTCTGTTCAGGTTGTACACAAAATCTACGATCAGGTACAGAAATATTGTCATTCTTCAAAAGCCTGCGTAAAAACATGCAATCACCAAATTCATGTGTACTAAATATAAATGATCAGAGGCATGTTGTTATAGGAAAATAATCAACAACGTAATGATGTCTGACATAGTGGAGTTAATGCTACCACCCCAAAGTTTTTGCCAACCATTTTATCTACTTGTTTATTTATTAGACCACACATAAAGTTTTTTTTTCTCATTTTAGGTACATTTACTGTTGTGGGACATCCACAAAACATTTGGCTTTTTAATTTAAATATATATATATTTTTTATTAACAAATGACTTATATTCCATTAAGTCATGGAACATCTATGAGACACATCTGTTTCGACAGCGCAGTCTGACTGGACGAGAGCCAATCAGATTGGAGAGCAGCTGCCTGTACTTTCAGCAAAAAAAACAAAAAACATATGATACCAATGTCGTCTTAAACAACACTTGTCGTTTTGAATCACCTCTGAACTGCCCGTGTTGTTCTGTTCATGGCTAACACAAGGTTCCAACACAAGGCTGAATCACTAACTCCTCTCTAAGGGATAAGTGATTCTACAGTATATCGGTGGTGGCTCAAACGGGTAAGGCTGTGGGTTACTGAGTTTCTGATTGGAAGTTCAGGGGTCGTGACCCAGCGCTGCCACTGCTGAGATCTTGATCAAGGCCCTTACCCCTGTCTGCTGTATCCTGGCTGACCCTGCGCTCTTTGCTGTAAGGTACTGTACATGTGACGAATAATTTAATTGTGTCTCTAACCCCTGATCTGGAACAAGGGATTGTACACCCTACGTAGTGCACTAGCTTTCCCTTTAACACTATTCAGGATTCAATCCCAGAACCCAAAAGTTAAACTAGCTGAGAAATGTAAAAGATTTACAGGACATCTCTGTTTTATTCTCTTAACCTTTTCATGACGAATTTAAAACAATTTGAAAACTTTCATCCCTCTTAATTACACTGTCGGTAATATTTAGATTTTAGTAATCTAACGCGTTATGTTCCATTTAATTACAGTACTCAGTTATTTAGTAACTTTTTCAAAAATGTAATCCATTACTCAGACAATTTATGTAATCTGTGAGCCAGACAGCAGTGATTCCCAATCCGTTATTGTGTGTGTGAAAGTCGTCCTACAAGCCCCGCCCCGATAACCCGCCCCCCCTCTGTTATTCCTGCTGTTATACCGCTATCTAACCCATGCGGTTTGACTATGCGAGGACCAACGTGCGGAAAGACAGAAACTAGGGCTGCAACAACTAATCGATAAAAACGATAATTATCGATAATGACATTCGTTGTCAACGAATGCCGTTATCGATTAGTTGGGCTGCTCACGTAACTGAGGAGCGCGACCACAAGATGCACAAATACACAAAGACACAGATACACGGCCGCTCGCACAATGGCGGTTACAGAAGCGTCTGCAGGAAAAAGCGTGCGCCCCAAGTCCTCCAAGGTATGGGAGCAATTTACATTAAA
>JAQMYL010000002.1:6237540-6254224 GCA_030014365.1 Clarias pachynema | reverse complement strand
CTTGGCTGAGTGATGATGGTAGAATAATTATAAAGGTCTTGACTAAAACAACATGCATGAGGAATCACAAAGGAATTACTCGAACTAGTTACTTTTATCAGACAGTAACGCTGTAATGTAACAGATTACTTTTTAATGACAGTAATTTTGTAATGCAATTAGTTAGGTTAAATAGTAACGTCCCCCAACACTGGTCATAGATAGTCTTAAATTCCATATTAACAAATTTAAAAAGTCATCATTTTTTTAGTTACTAAATATAATAATGATAAATAACTATATATAAGTAACCGTATTTAATAAAATGTATTTATCTCCGTAAATATTGTATATATACTAATTATAAGAATCATAGTTTTATATAGTTTTACATGTTGAGGGTTTTACAGATTAATGAAATCAGCACTTCAATGGTGTGAAATATATATTTCCTGTGTATATTTAAACTTCAACACTTCTATCAGAGTATGTAGATTTTTACGCTCGCAAATTTTTTTGAATGCACTTTCTAAATAAACACTTGACTCCCCACCGATGTTGATCAAATAGCAGAGATGGGTGTTTTTTTCACTTCTTTTTGCTTCTGCATGATTCCAATATTTCAAGTGTGTAATATTCAGCCCATCTATGCATTCAGAATTTATGACGAGACCTTTTTTCATATTTGCTCTTGAAATATTGAAGCGCTCTCGCTGCAAACATGGCTTTTGCCAAAGGAAGCGAGCCGAGAGGTCGGAAAAAAAGAAAGAGGCGGGTTTTGGATGAATGAAAGTACCGAGGAGAAGGAGTGAAGCGAAGGGTTTCTAAGTACATATGAGCCGTTTCGCTGTGGGATTCCTAATGACGCTTGTTGACAAACAAATATAGAATAATGAAAGTGATTAAGGCGGGGACCGAGTGCGTGTGCGGCGCGTTCGTGAGCCTGTTTGATGTATTAGTTTGTTTACTGTCTCGTACAGGCCGGCTCATATGAGGGTACAACAAACACGCCAGACGCAGGCATGTACGCGCACATGTATGCACGAACACACACAGACACACGTGTGTCATACTGTCCTTATTACAGTTTTCCACGGAACTGATTCTTAATGTAGCTTAACTGTAATAGTAACTGTAACCTATCCTGTAGGAAGAAGTAACAAAATAAAATAAAAACAACGATAATATTATTAAACTCATTCACAATTTAACAAAAAATTCTATTTAAAAGATGCACGCACACACACACAGTTTGCTACATAGACACCAGCCAAATGCAAAAGATGAAAGTAACAAAGTACAAATACTTTATTACTGTACAGTGTTTTTCATGAATTTGTACTTTACCTGATTATTTTCTGTATGTGTGTTTTTTTGCTTCTACTCAGTACGTTTCTGAGGAGAAACCTGTACTTTTACTCACTGTATTTTAAACAGAAACTTTTTTTTTTTTTTAACTTTTTAGATGACTACGTCAGCAGGCTTAGACCCGGCACTTGTTAAAGTATGAGAGTGAGTCAAAAATTATCCGCACGAAAAAGTGAAGCAAATTTCTCTGGTATGTGTTTTTTTTTTTTTTTTAACTGGACTGACTATTAGAAGCTGAAACATTTGCATTTTAACAACGGCCCCCTTGAAATAAAACAAGAAGCACGTCAGAGCAGCTCCTTGCATCACTGTAAGGCGTCTCTTCTTTATCGATAAAATTCACCAGTGCTGAATGTTATACAACATTCTAGTTGTAAGCTGCTTTGTCTAGAAATGTATGCAGTGTTTAGTCCAGCCATGTCTAAACCAAGCAGTGAAATAATTAATATCACTTGTGTTTAAATTTTTTAAATAAATTGGTCTAGAACATTTTATTTCTTGTAATGCCTACAAGGTTTCACAAACCTGTAAAGAATCTAACACAGTCGATTAATTTTAGATTTAATTTTTTTATTATTAATGTATACTTTCGTTCTGGTAAAAAAAAAAAGATTTTTTTTTATTTTCTACAAACCTCTACGAGACTCACACATTCATGTTATCTACAGCATCAACTCCAAAAATGTTTAAAACACTTTAAAATGCTGTTTAGCACTATATTAGTCTGAAGAATAACCAGAAAATAATATTTCTTTGTTGAGTGCTTGTACTTTTGTAAAGTATTTGTACTTTTATTTGAGAATTGAGAAAAAAGTTGTGGTAAAAAGAGGTACGTACAAATACCTGCTGTAGAGCAAGGATCAAAAAGGATCAAAAAGGTTTCTACATAAAAAATACTATAAAAGCAGTAAACAGTAATGAAACAAATGAAACAAAGTCAATAATTAAAACCAAACATTTGCTTTAGCTTGCTAGTGTATCAAATCTGTCTTTGTGGCGGGAAAACTTTAGTGAACTTTTATTGCCATGTTACATTTATCAGGAGTTTGTAAGACTTGGGCTACTTTCACATTACCAGCCTGAAATGTGATTTTTTTTTTTTTACAGTCCCGTGAAAAAGGATTTGTCCCTGCCCGATTTTTACCTTTTTTGCATATTTGTCACACTTATTCAGATAATCGAACAAATTTAAAATTACATAAAGATATCCTGAGTAAATACAAACTGTAGTTTTTAAATGATTAAGGGAACAAAGCTATCCAAATCTGACTGGTTGTCATAACCAAAATAACTGGTTATACCACCCTCGGTGGCAACAACTGCAATCAAGCGTTTGTGATAACTGGCACGAGTCTTTCACATCACTGTGGAGGAGTTTTGGGCCACACTTCCACATTGGAGGGGTCATTTTCCTGCTGCATAACCCAAATGCCCTTAAGCTTGAGATCACAAACTGATGGCCGGACATTCTCCTTCAGGATTTTCTGGTTGACCACAGAATTCATGGCTCCATCAATTATAGCAAGTCGTCCAGGTCCTGAAACTGCAAAGACCCAGACCATCACACTACCATCACCATGTTTGATTGTTGTTCTGATGTTCTGTCTTTTTATGAAATGCTATGTTAGTTTTATGACAGATGTAACAGGACGCACACATTCCAAAAAGTTAAACTTTAGTCTCATCAGTCCAAGAAATATTTGCTCAAAATTTTTGAGGATAATCAAGATATTTTTTTGGCAAAGGTAAGAAGAACCTTTGTGTTCCTTTTGGTCAGTAGTGGTTTTCATCTTGGAACTCTTCCATGGATGCCATTTTTGCCCAGTCTACTTATTATTGTTGCATCACGAACACTGACTTTAACTGGGGCGAGCGAGGCCTGCAGTTCTTTAGACGTTGTTCTGGGTCCTTTTATGAGCTCCTGGATGAATTGTCGTTGTGCTCTTGGAGTAATTTTGGTAGGCCGGCCACTCCTGGGAAGGTTCACCATTGTTCCGAGTTTTTGCCTTTTGCAGATAATGGTACACTGGAGTCTCAAACTCCTAGAAATTACGGGGTAACCCTTCTCAGACTTATAAATGTCACAATTACTTTGTTTCTCATCTGTTCTTGAATCTTTTAGCACGCTTGACTTTGTCAGACAGATTTTATTTAAAGTGATTTCTTGATTCGACAGGTCTGGCAGTAATCAGACCTGGGAGTGGCAGGTGAAATTTAACTCAGCTTTCCAAAAATCACAGTTTGTTCATGATTTAGTAAGAGAAGCAATTTTTTTACATATAGGTTGGTTTGGACAGCTTTTTCTCCCTTAATAAATGAAATCATCATTTAAAACTGCATTTTGTATTTACTCAGCGTATCTTTGTGTAATATTACAATTTGTTTGATGATCTCAATCATTTAAGTGTGAAAAAATATACAAACAAAAAAAGACTTCAGGGGAAAATACTCTTTCACGGCACTGTATCAGATTATTTTTAAGGGCTATTTGAAAGCACTAATCTAAGTCACTTTCGTACACGGTCCTATACGGATGTACAGTATATCTGTTATGTGGGTCATGTGACTTGAATGAGAACAGACAGCGACTTTTTGCCTCTGTGTATACAAAGGCTAAAACATGCAATAACGTCTAAAGCAGCTAAAGCTTATGTTTGCTAAAATTGCATCCATTGTTCGAGTGGTCAATAAAAATTACGTGTTATAACCGCCGTTTAAGAGGACAGACATGTCCACATGAGAATCAGATAAAACTCACTTATAATTATGAATCTGATCTGATTTTTTTTTTAAAAATCAGAATTGAACAATGTGGCTTCTGATTGTGAACGTTGCCTTTCCGGGCGTCCTAACCGATGTCACATTAGAGCTGCTGCAAGGGCAATGTGTGAACACAGAGCATCAGTTCTAATCTACGAGATGTTCGCAAATCAGAGTTCAGTGCCACCCCAAAGTCCCCCCCCCCATCCCCTTGCCACTAATTCCCCCTCTTTCATTCATAAACTACATGTCAGTCACCTTCAGCAACCTTAACCCTTTTTCCTGCATATATTCTGGTCCAGCTGGATCTAATTAAGATTATAATGTGTAATTCAACACTGAGAATTTTTATGTGCACAACCATAACCTCACACACATACACACACAGAGTCCCTGGTTACCTTGGTGAACATGGGCTTGCCGTGCTGCGTGACCATGGTGCACTGGTCGCAGTCGACGGTGATGCAGGAGTTGTGAAACGACTCTTTGGAGTGTTTGAGGATGTAGTAGAGGTCTGTCACTCCTCCCTCAAACACCGTGCTGAAGTAGCGAGGGATCAGGGTCCGGCCGATCGCTGAAAAAAAAAACACACACACATTGAGACTGCAATACAACTTGATATCAATCATGCATTAGAGAAATGTCCTCAAATATCTAGATACAAATTGTTTTTTTTATATATCACCCAGACATACTTTTAACTTCGATGACAAGATGATAAGATGACAGGGTGGGGCCAGTGCTTTTTCTTGGTGCTTTAATTTACCTCTTCATTTTTGTGAGTTATTCATCTTATGGAAAAGATAAAATTTTTGGAGACTGTATGGCAAAGCGGCTACGAACAAAAAAAGAAAAAAAAAAGGAAAAAAGAAAAAGAAGGCAAAATACGGCTAATATGCTTCGTAACAGCCTGCTGAGACTGTGGCGTAGATCATAAACGTCCCCAAAACCAGTGATCGTGATACCAGCCAGTGCGTTCAGCATGACCGTGGAAGTGAGATAGAATAAAAAGAGAGCTGACTTGGTCAGTTTGTGTTTTTCCTGCACATGAGAGAGTTTCAGCACAGACCGAGTTTGTAAGAGGAGATTTTAAGCGCAGCCGGCAGGGAGGATCTAATACCTGATTAAATGAGCTTTTCATACACTGCTGGACGCTCCACTTCGGCAACTTCCACCACACTGCGCATACCTTCTCTTTCACACCACGCTCTGGTTTTCTTCCATTCCATCCGATCACATTCCGGTCCATTCCATTCCAATCACTTCGAATTCGATTCTATAATCCAATCTAATAACCGTCTAATTCTATTCTATTATTCTAGTCCAACAATCTCGAATTCTACTTTATTCTAATCACCTCATTCTCTTACTCATTCTCTATACCGCTTATCCTGTTTAGGTCACAAGCACGCACATACTTGGAAACCATAAGTAATTTGGAAACGGTAATTAGCGTAACCTGCATGTCTTTGGACTGTTGGAGGAAACCAGGGTACCCGGAGGAAACCCACCAAGCATGGGGAGAAGATGCAACCTGCACGCACACTGACTCGAGGCTGGGATCAAACCCCCGACTCTGGAGGTGTTAGACCACAGTGCCTCTTCCTATCCAATTGTATTATATTCTATGTACTTTATCACTCTATTCCATTCTATTCTTTCCAATCACATTTCATTCAAGTTTATCATATCCAGTCTATTCTACTTTGTTCTCTTCTATTCTCTTCTACCCTTTCCTATTCCATTTTTGTCATATTCTATTTCATTACATCCACTGTATTTTATCACCACCAATTCCATTTCATTCCATTATATCATCCTTATTTTATAACCTGCTGTGTTTTTTACTCTATTCTATTTAGTTTTTTCCTACTGCTTTTTTTTTTAATGTTTTTTTTTTGTGTGTGATTTATTTTCTGCATTCTAGAACTATACTGGATTTTTTTTTAACCCTAACCCTAACCCTAACCCTTTTAACTATGAAATAACTCAAATGGAATTAGGTAATTATGTAACAACAACACTAAAAGTCAGTTATTATTTTAAGACATGGGGGTCAGCTGTTTTGGAACAGTTCTTGCAAGAACGGTATTGTCAAGTGCGTTTGCAAAACCCATCAAGCAAGCTCTCATGAAGACCTTCCCAGGAAAGCAAGAGCAAAACTTCAAAAAGTTCTGCTGCAGAGGAGAAGTTCACCAGCCTCAGAAATCACCAATTAACAAACAGCACTTCAGATTAGAGCCGTTACAAAGGATTTACAGATTGTAAGTAGCAGATACGTCTCGATATCAACTGTTCAAAGGAGATTATTACATATTTTGGACGCCTTCGGTATTGTTTTACAGTGTGGACATAAATACAAATCAGGAACGACCATGGAATTAGAAGGTAGTTTTACTGAACATCCTGTGCTGTGACTGTACTGTATATATTATATATCTATATACTGTACACTGTGTGGCACCAAAGGCTCACCCATGTCTGGGGGACTAAAGGCCAGCCGTCTGGTTTGATTCCATAGAAAAGCCAATGCAACACACACAAATCACAAAAGAAAGGCACCGAGTGCACCACAGCCCACCAAGCACGGGGCGCAGCAGGCAGGGAGGGAGCGCAAGTCGGCCGACCTGTCCTCCAAATTCCCCAGATCCCAATCCGATTGAGCACCCATGAGATGCGCCAGACAAAAACAAACACGATCCATGGAGGCCCCACCCCACAGCCCACAGCACCCAAATGCCAATGGCCTGTTACCAGACACCACAGCACACCCCAGAGGCCCAGTGGAGCCTCGTAATTAGTTCACCAGGACACACACGGTGTCATTTGGATACATTCGTTGTGGTTGATATCCACATCCACTTGGTGATTCTACAGCGCAAGTATATCACATCCAGACATCATTACAGCTTTGTTTTGTCTGCTGAGCGAGCAGGACTCATTACTGTGCTGCAAACACATTTCCATGCAGCCATATCGTGCACCTATATGAACAACTGTTCCACTGGAAACCATTCTGGCACCAATAATAAAAAAAAATATTTAAAAAACTACACACTTTACACGCATGCTCACACATGCAACTTTCGAGCTGCTGTGCTGCGTCAACTTATCATTTTAATTTTGACGCCGGACGGACTGGCAGTCTGATCCAGCTCTGCGTCTGAGTTCAAGCAGAAATAATCCATCTCGCAGTCAAACTCCCCTCTGAGAGAAATTACGAGTGTGCCGTCAGCCCTGAGGGAGCACACAGAGGGGGGAGAGAATGAGAGAAAAGGGGGAGAGAGAGAGAGCGAGAGAGAGAGAGAAAGAAAGAGAGAGAGAGAGAGAGAGAGAGAGAGAACTTCATTTAGAGAGTCTCCCTCAAGACAGGCGCCGCTGCTTAGAGCCACGCAGCCGAACGGAGAAAATCAAACGGCTGCAAACGGCCTGTTCCTTAAATTGGCTAAAGTGCGGCATGACTAAATGAACGCGCAAATACTTTAGAAAAGGCAAGAGGCTAAAAAACAGAGGGACTGATGGTGTGAGGGAGGAAGGGAGGGAGGAGGAGGAGGAGGAGGAGGAGGCAGGGCGCATAAGCGAAGGTCTCCCCAGTGGTTAGGACACGACAGGAGCTGACTGCTAATGAGGAAGGAGGAGGGGGGTGGGGGGTTGGGGTATGAGTGAAAATAAATATGAAATGGTTATGAACGAGAAAATGGCATGGCGAGATGAAGAATGAAAAACGACGTGTGTGTGTGAGAGAGAAAAGGGTGATGAAAAGAAGGTTTTTAAAAAAAATTTTTAAAGAAAGGATCCCCTGATGACCTGTTTGGCTTCTCCAGCTCTGTAGCATGGCGACCTTTTTCTTACCCGCACACACTAGTGAGGACGGACGCACGTGTCAGTCGCTGCCGACACAGCGCTGCCATCCTTCTGAAATAATAAACGCTGAAATGCGTGCAGCTCGTACGTTTTAAGGAGTCTGAATAAAAAAACTTTCAACCGAAAAAGCCTGCAATCATTCGGGACACGCTGTCCAACAAACTAAAATAACACAAATACACACAGCTCAGAGTGGAGAAACACACGTCCTTTCAGTGAGCAAGTGAAAACTGCTACATTTTGTAATTACAGTGAAGCTACATGAGAATGGAAACAAGCAAAATGGTCACTTGTAATTTGTCATTAATGCAGCACAATCACACAGGACACGTGATCGTTATATTTCAGCCTGCGTTTGGAGGGGAAAAAGCATTAGATATCCAGAAAGCAGTTGACCTGATCATTTACCAAATAGGTACAAACAGAAATCCTGCCTTTAATCAACCCAATTTGTGACAACAGGCAGTAAATAAAGAACAGGAAAAATCACTAACGCACATGAACCACTAAAACAGATAACTCGCTAACTAATTACTAACATTTAAATCATTAATACAGCATAATCTCTAATACACCTGAAACGACATCAGTAACAACTGAATTACTAACACCTGAATCACTTACACACCTGGATCACTTACACACCTGGATCACTAAATCATTATACACCTGAATCACAAACAGATCAAAAATGACACACCTGACTCACTTACACACCTGACTCACTTACACACCTGACTCACTTACACATCCCATGTGGTAAGAGTAAATTATTTGGTATGTTTGTTTAACAATAAAAATTATGGCAGAGATACATGCTGCTCAGTGAAAATTTAGTTTTTTTTTTTGCTGTTGTAGTTGAATTACTTACACCTGAATCAATGACACACCTGAATCAATTACACAACTGATTCTTTTATGCACCTGAATCACTTACACACCTGAATCATGTATACACCTGAATCACTAACAAACAAATTACAAATGCCTGAATCACTTATACAGTGCACCAGAATCGCTTATACACCCGAAACACTTGAATCACTTACACACCTGAATCACTTACACACCTGAATCACTTACACACCTGAATCATTTACACACCTGAATCACTTACACACCTGAATCATTTACACACCTGAATCATTTACACACCTGAATCATTTATACACCTGAATCACTTATGCACCGGAATCAATATCAAGCAAATTCCTAATGCCTGAATCATTTACACATCTGAATCACTAGCACCTAAACCAATTACAAAAATGAATAAATAACACATCTCAATCACTAACACTTGTATCACTTACACCCCTGAATCACACACACACCTGAATCACCAACAATCAAATTCCTACTATCTGAGTCACTAACACACCTGAATCACTTTTAGACCTGAATCATAAAGATGTCTGAATCCTTACCAAACCTGAATCATTAAGAAACCTGAATCGCTAACACATCAGACTAAAGATGATATATTGAAAGATAGAAATGACTCGGAAATGAAAAGGCTGCTAGTTTGTCCATCTGCTCTCCACCCAGGGATCTGTCAGTACTCAGCACTTTTACAATCCACCAAATCCTGTCATGATCAGACAACATCACAATCATGTCCGAGAGCCTCTTTATTCAGTGTGTACATATCTCTCTCTCTCTCTCTCTCTCTCTCAGTCGTATCTGAGGGCCTGCGCACTGATTGGCCCATCACACGGCGCCGCACTCCAGAGATGGCATTATGCACCCACTTGTTTCGGCTAACACGCTGCACAACATATGCTTCTCAAGTAATGTGTACCCAAACACGCAATTTACAAATAATTAACGCGGTCTTAATTAGGCACATTAATTCACGCAGCGCGTGGGCCTCAGGAATGATGCCAACACTCACAGGCAAAAAGACGAGAGCGAGGAATTCAGCTCGGAGTGATGAGGGTGTGTGTGGAAGAGAGAGAAGAGAGGGAGAGACAGAGGGGACAGCAGACTGTCTGGGACAGAGGGAAAAAAAGGAAAAGACAGAAAGACAGATGGACGAGAAAGAAGTAAAAAACTAATTTATACAGAGGAGGAAAAATCAGAAAGACTGACAGACAATAGGAGACATTGGGAGACATTTTAGGGCATTTTGGGGTGAAAAATAAAATAGAGAGAAAGAAAAAAAGAGCAAAAAGAAAAAAGAAAGACATACAGAAAGAGAGAGAATGGGAAAGACAGATAAAGAGAGGAAGACAGAGAGAGAAAGAGGAAGGAACAAAAGATGATAGAAAGACAGCTGAAAGACAGTATGGCACACATAAAGAAAGAAAAACATGGACACGGAATAAGGAGGAGACAGAAATAGAAAGAAAGAGGATGGGAGTGAGACATGCGGAGAGAGAAAATAAGAGGAAAAAACTGAAAAAGAGATAGGCGTTTAAAAATAGAGAGCGAGACGGACAGAAGGAAGGCAGAGACAAGAAAGAGCGATAGAAAAAAAAGAGACAGGAAAAAGTGAGAGAGAGAGAGACAGAAGAGAGTGAGAGAGAGACAGACAGTGGGAAAGAAGCCGAGAGGTGAAACTGCGAGATAATGAGAGGACGGAGAGAGACATACAAAAATATAGAGAGAGATGGAGTGTGGAGGGAGTGAAAAGAGAGAGAGAGAGAGAGAGAGAAAGAGAAGGAAAGACAGACAGAGAATGACCAGGGTTAAGGCAAAATGAAACAAAAATATGACAAAGAGCAAGAAAGTTGAAAGACACAGGAAAAGACGAAAAGACTGAGAGAGAAAGACAGCTAGGAAGACGTGACAGACGGATAGACAGGTAGAAATAGAATGAAGAGATCAGTAGAGACAAAAGACAAAACTAATGGTAATGAGTGTACAAATAAACACTGAAGCAACACACACATGCACAGATGAGGAGGGGGAGGAGGTGAGGAGGAGGAAGAGGAGGAGGAGGAGGAGGAGGAGGGCAGCGTATGCTGGAGAAAGCTGGCTGCACTTTGGTGTGATTATGCAGCTGATGCAGTGTTCTTTCTGCAGTGCAATGCATGCTGGGAAGAGAGAGAGAGCAGACTGGAGCAGGGTGTGAAATGGAGGCGCTCCTGCACCCAGGCTCCCGTTTACCTCATAAACGCGTTGTTTATGTACATGTTGAACATTTTGGCGTGTTTTACTTGATTCGATTTAACATTCGATATTTTTGTGACCTGCAAGCTCTCTCTTTATTTATATATATATAAATGCAGTACATGCAGTGCAGCTCAAAAAATTATATTGTAAAAGTTTCATATACAGTACTCTAGATTTATTAATTTTATGCCTTTTTTATGATTTCGGCTTTATGAAATTTAAAACCATTTTCCTCAAATTATTAGAATATTTTCTAAAATCAATAAAAAAAAACATCTATTAATTTATGCACACAGTTCTTCAGCCTGAATTCCTGTATCAGAGTGGCACTGTGGCATTGCGGAGGTGTAATTGAAGACTAGGTTGCTTTGATAACAGCCTTTAGCTCGTCTGTATATGTGGGTCTGTGTTTTTCCTCTTCCTCTTGACAATACCTCATATACTCTGTGGGGTATCACGTGGATTGGTTGGCCAGTCAAGCACAGTAATATTACGGTCAGCAAACCAGTTAGTGGTACTGTAGTCTCGGTCATAAAGCTTTTTGGTGGTCCGTTGGCTTTGTGGTTAGCACTGTCACCTTGCACATCCAGGGTCTGTGTGCATGGAGTGTGCATGAGAGTTTGCCTAATGCTTGGTGGGTTTCCTTCGGGTACTCTGGTTTCCTCCCACAGTCCAAAGACACGCAGGTTAGGCTAATTGGTGACCCCTTAAGTAACTGACACAGGGACAATGGATATATCACCAGGGTGGGGAGTATCAACTGCCCATTGTGCACATGGACAGACTAAAATAACAAAAAGAAAAAATATAGCTTGTTAGCAGACTGAAGAATAAAATTCTCTAAAATATCTTTGTACTGTTGATGGCTACGTTGACTTTGGATTTGATAAAACACAGTGGACCAACACCATAAGATGACATGGCACGCCACACCACACTGGATTTCAAGCAGCGTATATTCTGCGCCTCTCCAAATTTCCTCCAGACTCTGGGACTTTGATTTCTAAATGAAACGCAAAATTTACTTTCATCTGAATAGAGGACTTTGGACCACCTAGCAACGGTGCAGTTTTCTCCTTAGCCCAGCTAAGACGTTTCTGGCATCGTCTCTGGTTCAGGAGTTGCTTGAAACTAGGAATGCAACCGTTGCAGCCAATGTCCTGAAGACGCCTGTGTGTGGTGCTCTTGATACACTGACACCAGCCTCATTCCACTCCTTGTAAAGATCACCCAAAGAGCAAACTGGCTTTGCCTGACAATCTTCCTAAGCCCGCGGTCATCCCTGTTGCTTGTGCACCTTTTCATACCACACTATTCCCTTCCAGTCCACTTTCCATGAATATGCCTCGGTACAGCTCTCGGCAAACAGCCAGCCCTTTCAACAATGACCTTCTGTGACTTATCCTCCTTAAGAGGATGGTGTCGATGATCGTCTTCTGGACAACTGTCAGGGTCAGCAGTCTTCCCCATGTGTGTACTGAACTAGAATGAATAGTAAATTACTCAAAATGAAATGTTCTAATATTTTGACATGCTGGTTTTCTGATATTTATAAGCCGTAATCATTAAAATGACAATAAAATAGCTTGAAGGATTTCACTTTATGTGTAATGAAGCGAGAATACAAGTTTCACTTTTTTAAACTAAATGACAATTTTTTTTTTCAAGATGCCCTGTATGTCTATAAAAAACATGTGACGCCGGTGTACTACAGGAAGGGCGTGGCGCTTACAGAATATGAAGCATTCTTAATTTGCACAATCATATTGTCTGCATTTCATAATGAATTTAACACTACAGTCACTTCTGGTTTTTTTCTTCTTCTGTGAGCCACCACGGCTTTTGATTCAACATTAAAAGCATTTTGTAGTCTTCAAAACAACTTTTTTTTTTTCACTTTTACTTTTTTCCCCATATAGACATTCATAGTTTGTGCTTTGAGCAAAGCACAAAACAGATGAGAAAAGAAAGAGAGAAACAAAGAAAAGCTCGCGCACTGCCCGTCCTCATCAGTAATTAACTCTCTGGGGACTAAAACACACACGCACACACACACACACACACACACACAAAAGCAGATCAGTGGTACTAGACGCTGCTTGTCCTCCAGCAGGACTGTGGTCAGGAGTAAACACTGAATTTTAAACAGACACCGATGATCATCTATCAGTTCAAACAGGGCACAGCGCTTCTATCAGCAGAGACGAGATCCTGCAAAATCCTGCGCTTCCTCGTGCTCTCGTGTGGGATTTCACCAAAGTTAAAACCCAATAGAATCCCTAAATCAAGAACATGTCAGGACAGCTATTTCTAGTTTCTAATGCTAGCCTAGACTTAAGAATTGTATAAAAAGTAAAGAAAGGGAACCTGTTATGAATTTGCCATTATATAACTTTACATTAGTACATTTGGTTGGGATCAACAATAATTACTATAAATTTTATTAAAAATAACATATAAATTTACTTTTTAGTCATTTTAGACATTAATTTGTGATGTATACGAACAATGTTTTTTTCTTTTCCATTCTTGTATCGGTCGAGTTTAAACAAGCCAATTACATTTTTAACACTATTGTGACCTCACAGAAGAAGATACAGTACCCCTCAGCTGGTTTGTTTCTCATCTCTACTGTTCTCTAAAGAATTTATTTAAATTAACCTTTAGAAAAGACAAATACAACATTTTTTATAGACAAATACAAAATCTTCTTGCTTTTTAATACACGTTGTCCATTTTCAGCTCATCATTAAGTGTCTCACTGTAAAGAGCGCTACTGAACCTTTTTCCTGATAATGTTCCATTATCTTATGTTTCCTGGCCCTTGAGAATCTCAGAAAACTGTAAGCATTGATGAATTTTCCAGCTGATGGTCGACTTTTGAACTTTTTCTCGGTCGATTGAGGATGCTTCCGTTTCATACTCTGCCATTTACTCTCGTCACTCATAGTAATGAACCCGTGTCTCGTCACCAGTAATGATCCTCTTTAAGAAACTTTCACCTTGCTTAGAGTATCGCTCCAAATTTTGTTCGCAGATCTCCACACGCTTCTGTTTATGCACTTCCGTGAGTGGTTTCTGTACCGGGTATAGCCTCAGACCACAAAAAAACTAATCACTTCAGGCTGCTTTTATTTTTCATGGAAATCACAAGTCGGGTATGCATTTTTGTTCACACCACAGTTACGAATAAACTGATGTAACATGTTCACACCTGCACAGCAGTGACTGGGGAGACAGTAGCTACGGAATTGCTGGTAAGACATTGCGGCCAAAAGAAGTTTTAATACTGTATAACGAGAGTGCAGATCATTTCTGTCTCACACTTGTACATAGACAATTAAGGCGATGTAAAATAAAGGGAGTTTTTCATTATCTGACGGGTATTTCGGCAGAAGCATTATCAGGCACACACTTTGGGGAGCTTTGAGACTTTTGTTAACTTGTTAAATAAATAGTAAAATATCGGACCTTTAATACTCCTTCTCATGCTAATACAATATTACTACTACTACTAATTTTCAGATAAGTGTTTGAAACCTTTGCCAAGTTTATGTTAAATATTGCAATAGTATTGTGTATATTTACATTTTTATTAAACACCCCACAATCGACACGTACTGCAGTAAATATATATTTATATAACGACCATGTGATATGATAAATGACCTCATCTCACACACAGCCCACAAAAGACATTTCATATAAATAAATAAATAAGTAAATAAATAAAGACAGTCGTTTGAAATGCTTAAGACCCTCTGCTGCTTTTGGCGAAAAATACAATTTTAACACTGACAAGTCTCCTCTTTGACCGCAACTGACCAGATGACCTTATGAGTTCCCTTTTAATAAAAAGACGGAAAAAGTTTGGGGTGGAGCTTATTTCAACTCCAAAAAAGTGGTAGTAGAAGCCTGAAACTAAGAAGGTGAGTTTTTATGTTCCTTTTTAATATTATTTTATAAAATCTTATTTATTTTTATTATTATTATTATTTTGTTTTCTTTTTTTTTTTTTTATTAGATTACTATATTATTTTATTATTTATGTGAAGCACTTTGGGGCATTCTTGTTGTTAAAGTGCTATACAAATAAGGATGAGTTGAGTTGAGGTGAGTTGAGTGAGGCTTGTTAAAATGAAATAAATCCTACAGCGATTTTTGGAACTTCATGAATGTCACAGATCGTTAATGTGATTTATAGAGAGGAGGGGGAAGCGATTCAGTGATGTATCGTGATTCGTTTGTGTAGAGATTCATGAATCACCACACTGACTCCAAAAACATTTTTTTTTTTTTACATGTTTGCATTTGAGGCTATGAATGTTTTCATTATTTTATAATCCTACAGGTGGTGCACTCTAAACTACTGCCACACTAGCAGGAAACACAGCATCCTGTGTGGTAAAGTAAATTATTTGCTTAGAATTAGCTTGTCTACAATTGTAAAAAATGCTTTACCTACACACACGTGGTCACAATGTTATAGTAAACAGTACACACACGCACGGATGTTGAATATATGAGTGATGCACGCGCATGGGATACGATTACCCACAATCCCACAGTGCGAGAGAGAGAAGAATACAATGAAACCTCGGATTGTGAGTAACGCGGTTTGCAAGTGTTCCGCAAGACGAGCAAAGATTTTTTATAAATTTTGACTTGGAAAACGAGCAAGTCTTGGTTTACAAGTACCGAGTATCATGTATCACGCATGCGCTTCTCGTTTTGATGGCGAGCGCAACAACTCAGCCAACGGTTTGTCTCTCTCTTGTGCTGGGGAATTGTGGGTAATCGTCTCCCCTACTGGGTCTTATATGCACAGAAACACTGCTCTGTCGTGATTATTTTCAAATGTAAAGTGCAGGTTAATTTGTTTTATTTTTACTTAGTATTTTGTGTTAATTATTTTTATGTATTTATTTTTTTTGGGCTGTGGAACGAATAATTTGAGTTTCCATTATTTCTTATGGGAAGATTTGGTTTACGAGTGTTTTGGAATACGAGCCCGCTTCCAGAACGAATTATGCTAGTAATCCAAGGTTCCACTGTATATTGAAGATACTGTAGGATTTTAAGTATAAAGATTAATATACAAGTCATTTCAAGTTCAGAATTGATATTCAGAATTGTGAATTCTTGTGCATTCTGCTTTGTGAACTGCTTTTTCTGTTAGTATCGCTGGCCAGAAAAGAGTTAAATATGCATCTGAATACACACACACACAGAGCTTTTTCCATTTGTGTTGGTGGAGGCCTGGCCAACCTTGACCCGCTCGCCTCACCAATAACAAACAACTTTTAGTCTCCTCCTTTAGCTTTAGCAGAGATGCAGAGAGGAAAAAACCCAGATGGTACAAATGGAACAGAATAAAAAAAAATAAAAAAGAGAATAATAAAAAGAATGCTTTGGTGAGTTACAGAAAGACACACACTGATGGAAATAAAATGAGCCGGACTCATTTTAAGAGGGCCATCTTAAAATGCCAGCATCAACAGCAAAAAAACCAAACCACCTTTAATACCCTGTCATTATAAAGCATCAGTATTTCATTATATATATATATATATATATATAAAATGTATAAACCATA
>JAQMYL010000002.1:6221173-6233232 GCA_030014365.1 Clarias pachynema | reverse complement strand
GAGACAAAGAGATGAAGAGATACTCAGAGAAATACCAAGAGAGTTACAGTTAGAGAGATAAGAGAGATACAGATTGAGAGATATAGTACAGATTGGGAGATAATGAGAAAGATACTAATTGAGAAATACATAGAAAGATATTGAGAGAAACACTAAGAGAGAGTAACAGATTGAGAAATAATCAGAGAGAGTGAGAGATCATAAAAAAGAGATACAGGTAATGAGATAATTTGAGGGAGAGACACTGAGAGATATACACGGAGAAAGAGACATACTGTATACAGAGTTTCCGGGTGAAAGAGAAACTCTGAAAGAAATAAAGAGAAACAAAAAAAGGTTGAGCATGAAGTGGTTAGTGTGATAGATTATTCTCTCTCTCTCTCTCTCTCTCTCTCGCTCTCTCCAATGTTAATCCCTAAAGACAAGCCAAAAAAGAGAGAGACCGAGCTGAGCCTCACTGACACGCAGCCACCTCTCACATGCCTCGCTTCACACCACCGCCTCACACACACACTCACACTCTCTGTCTTCCTGTGTATGTGTGTGTGCGAGAGAAAGAGAGAGAGAGAGAGAGATGCTGTGTATTCACTAATAGGTTATGTGATTTGCTTTGTGAGTTTTTTTTCAGACTGTTTGACTGTGAAAGCCACATTGTGTGCGTGTGTGAGTGTCTGTCTGTCTTTCCCATGGGTCCACCGCCCCTTCACCCCATCCATAATTCAGCAGACAGTCGCTCTCTCCCCTCTCTCCCCTGATGCCCGTGGGGTGAAGCGCACACTCAAGAGTGCGCACAAATACCATCAGTGTGTCCACGTCAGGACAAAGGTCTGTTCGTTGTCTCCATTTCATCAGCTAGCAAACTCTAGTGCATTTCACTTAGCTGATATCAAAAGGATGCACAATTCCAAAATTTAACCCTTTTTGTCTTCTTTACTTCATTTGGAGTATCATGCAAGTGAGCTGTGATAGAGGAGATAGTAGAGGTTTCACAATATTTGAAGACATTTTCTACAAACGGACAGATCGCGAGCTTCTGTTACTGTAAATGTCATCTCAGTGATCGTGGCATGGATGTTGGCGTTTAACTGGCTAGCTTCAGTATTTGAAAATCGGAGGATTTCTTGGGATTTTCGGTGGGAAAAACAAAAACATCCACTAAGTGAAGGTCAGGGGAGAACGGCTAGACAGGACTGAGCAGACAGTAAAACAAATAACATCTGTGGCGAGCAGAAAAGCATCTTAAAATGCACAACACCACAAATCTAAGGCAGACTGCCTGTCTGCAACAGGAGATGAACAGATCGTGTTCCTTTAAAGAAAAAAAAAAGTACTGGGGCGTTCGATTCAAACTGGGACTGGTGATGAAATTTCTGGTGAATGAAGGCGTAAGAGCGATTGACAATTACAGTCGCAGTAAAAAATCTGAATAGTGTAAAAGTTTTAAAGAAGACCGTACATCCGTCAATAACTATCCCCGGCGATGTGGCTCAAAGCAAACTGTTCCCATGAACATTTAGCGAGTGAAAACGCCCGATTCTTGAAAATTGATAGATAACTTGTCACCAGCTTGCAGAAAAGACACACCTCTCTGTGGAAACTGTCTACACAATCATTCACCAACACCATTTGCACATTACAAGAACTCAGCTGGGAGTTATTGCCACATCCCCAGTACGGTCCTGACCTCGCTCCAAGACATTTCCGCAAGTTTGGGCCAGTAAAGGAGCTCCTGGGAGGCCAGGGTTTCAGACATGAAGCAGGCAGTCTGATCATGGCTCCTGTGCAATAAGTAAAACTTTGTACCTTGTTGGTATCGAAGCACTAGTGAAACACTGGAACAAGTTTTTACTCTCATAATTGTGTTCTGTTATTCTGCACAAACAAAAGTCCTGGTTTGACTTAAACACCCCACGTATAATATAATTGAACCAAAATTAAGCAAATGAAATGAAATCAGTTTGTTGCTTTTCTGCAGTGATAAGCTCTTTAAACGCACATACGCTTCTCTACACACACTCACGTTCCTTTGTGAGATACGATCAGATCATGTCTGGACATTAGCTTTTGTGTACGTGTGTGTACGTGTGTGTGTGTGTGTGTGTGTGTGTGTGTGTGTGTGTGTAGCTTAGAGCTTAAAAATCCCCCGCTGTCATGCTAGTGTACGCTCACTAAAATCAGCCGCGCCTCACCGCGGGACGCTCCCTGATGTTTATTGATACGGCCTCGTTCAAGTCAAGTCTCACACACTCAGGTAATTCCTCTCTTTGTGCTGCGATCAATTCAGTCCCTGCTCGGCGCACCTCCTTTATTCCTCCTGAGTGAATTAGGAGAGACGAGAGAAGGGTTCCCGCTGGGTCAGTTTAGATAACCTCTCACTCACAAACACGTGCACATACACACGCACACACGCACACACACACACACACACACACACACACACACAGAACCGATGCTAGGAGACAGCACCTCACCACAAAGAAAAGGACAGAAAGACAGATGGAAAAAACACATAGACAAAAAGGAATCATTAGAGATAAAAAGCCTTTCAAATATAGGAGGAAAGATATACTAAAGGTAGGGAAGAACTGATCATTAGAGGGCAGAGTCTGAGAATAAGAAAGAGAGAGAGAGAGAGAGAGAGAGAGAGAGAGAAAGGGGGTTAGAAATGGAGCGAGAAATTAAGAGGATGAGGGACTTTGAGAAAGAGAGAAGAACGAGAGGCTGCTTGACCAAAGGAGAGAAACGAAAAGAACCGGTAGAGCGAGTGGACCAGAGAAACAAAAAAGGGATGGAGAGAAGGATAGCATTGGAGAAAGAACGAGAACATTTGGAGAGCATGATGGAGAGAGAAACAAAGAATGAAACAAGTCGTAAGGAAAGACAGAGAGGAATAAACAGGAACATTACAGATCGAAGGGAACATTAGAGAACGAGGGAGAGAGGGAAAAAGAGAGAGAGAGAGAAAACAAGGGCTAAACAGAAGGGAATGGAAGAGATTGAGAATGAGAAAAGAAAAAGAAAGAAAGAGAGAGAGGGAATAGTGTGACGGATCATTAGAAAGGAAAGTGATAGACAAAAATAGACGAAAATAAAGAACGAGAGACAGGAATTTCTTAACTACTAAAAATTCTAATTAAGTATCACTTCAATTGAAACATTTGAGAAATTGTCTGAAAATATGAATCATCTCCCTGAAAGAAGAAGAAGAGAAATGATTATAACAGGAGCCAACATTTTCAGTGCTGATTGGTAGCTGATGTGTGTTAGGTAGTGGGTGAGAACTGGCATTGAAAACAAAAATACTGTAAATATAGGTTAGTAAATAACAGATGACAGAGAACGAAAGAACAAAGCAGGCAGAGCAAAAGAAAAAAGAAAAGAAAAAAAGAAAGTAACAGACAAAGAAAAAATGTTAAAATAAAACAAATAGAAAAGCAAATAAATCGCGAGAATGAACATATAAAGAGAGTGGGATATTGAACAAAGAAGTAGGGATAGGAGAAATAAGACAGAAAAACATAAGACAGAGACAGAGAGAGAGAGAGAGGAAAGGATTATTAAAGGGTGAGAAAGAGAGAGAATGATAAGGGAGAGAGGGATGAGGAGGCAGAGAGAGAGAAGGGTCATTAGAGGCAGAGGGGAAATGATCATTAGAGGGCAAAAGAAAGCCACCGAGAATAAGAGTGTGAAAAGGGAAAGGAAGGAAACACAGGTAAAGAGGATAAAGGGGACAAGAAGGAAAAACATATGAAGAGGATAAGAGAAGATGGAGGAAAGACAAGCGGAGAGAATACAGAGGGATAAGAAGAAACGAATATACAACAGCCTGGGAGACATGAAAAGAGGTGGAGGGAAAGACGAGTGTAAAGGACACAGAGAGGAAAGATGGATCGAGGGGAATCACAGACAACAAAGATGAGTGGAGAGCAAACAGAGCCACATAAAGACGAAGGACAGACAGATATACTGTACAGGACACTGAGTCAGGGAGAAGAGACAGATAAGGAGGACAATGATTCAGAGAGGAGAGACAGATGAGGAGGACACTGAGTCAGGGAGGAGAGACAGATGAGGGGACACTGAGTCAGGGAGGAGAGACAGATGAGGAGGACACTGAGTCAGGGAGGAGAGACAGATGAGGAGGACACTGAGTCAGGGAGGAGAGACAGATGTGGGGACACTGAGTCAGGGAGGAGAGACAGATGAGGAGGACACTGGGTACGGGATGACAAACAGATGGAGAAGACACTCGGTCAGGGAGGACAAATAGATGGAGAAGACACTGGGTCCGGAAAAAAGACAGATAAGTAGGATACTTGAACAGGGAGAAAAGACAGATGAGGAGGACATTGGGTCAGGGAGGACAAACAGATCAAGAAGACACTGGGTCAGGGAGAAGAGACAGATAATTAGGACACTAGAACAAGGAGAAAAGACAGATGAGGAAGACACTGGGTCAGGGAGGAGAGACAGATGACAAAGACACTGGGTCAAGGTGGAGAGAGATGATTAAGACACTGGGTCAAGAATAAGAGAGATGAAGAGGACCCTGGGTCAGGGAGGAGAGACAGATTAAGAAGACACTGGGTCAGGGAGGAGAGAAACATGAAGAGGACACCGGGTCAAGGAGGACAAACAGATGGAGAAGACACTGGGTCAGGAAGCAGAGACAGAGGAAGGGGGATCAACAGCAAGAGACAGCTACATAAAGATTTAATAAAGGCAAAGTGCACACACACACACACACACACACACACACACACACACACACACATACACACACACACACACATACACACACAAACAAACAAACACACACACACTACAATATATAAGGCACTGCATGTTTTATCTACAAAGCTAATTTCTCTATATGTGCATTTTGTTCAGTTTCTAGCTCAAAGGGGGCGTGTCCATCATTAATTATGTATACGGTGGGCATGTCCCTTCTTCATTATGCATGAGATGGGCGTTCCCTAAATCCATTTTTAATAAGATGCATGGAGGCTGTTGACTTTCTCAAAGCTTCTCAGCACACTGACCTTCATAAGCTGTGACCCCATATATACAACACACACACACACACACACACACACACAATTATAACTTAATTATATAAATTACACGGTCCTTGGTATTCAAATACATTTTAATAGTAAATATTTGAAAATTTAAATAATGAAGGTTCATTTACAACTTAAAAAAAAAAATGAAAGTCCAATTCTGTCTCTGACACACACACACACACACACACACACACACACACACACATACACAAATATGCACCTTTTTTGTTTGAGACAGAGGGTTTTGAGAGATGAGAGAAGGCGAGATTAGGAAGAGAGCGAGAGAGAGAGAAAAGAGCGAATATGAGAAAAGCAGGAAACACAGAAACAGGTCCATTTTATCATCCCTTCCCACAGCTGTTCTTTCTTCCTGTTGCCTCCCCCCTAAACACACACACAGGGACGCACACACACACACACTCACGCTCACTCACACACACAGAGCGTTGCTGTATTGAGACTGGTCCTGTCACTCATGTGAGACTGGTGTGTATTTAACAGAGCTGAGCTACAGCTGAGACGAAACTCCTCACCCCGTCAATCATCTCCCTCTCTCACTCTCGGGTCACTGTCAAACTGTCAATACACACACACACCCAAATCTAAACTTCTGGTACGTAAACAGAAAGTGAACATTTGAAACATTTCAAATTCAAAATAAAAAAATAAAAATCAGTCAGCGTTGTAAAACTCTTCTGCCATAAACATGCAATAATGTTCGATAACTGTGTTACTAAGCAACACACTGTTCATAACCATGCTATAATTTAATCTTAATGAGCAATTGTCAAAGATCTGGTCCACTGGAATGTACAATGAGTGGTAACAGAGAAACCTGACACTGGGTATCGTTTTATATCGATCCCAATCTGATGTAAACGATTAGAAGACGAGCAACAATATTAGTCCCTGATACTCAGTATGAGGTATGGATCGGTTCATCCTTCTGATCGTAGTGTTTCACATTTCCTGTAGTCCTCCGCTGTTAGTCTTTTATCAGCGGGAGGTTTAACGCAGGACTGTTGCAGCGGCGTTACATCATGCGAGCAAACTTCCATCCCATCATCCCCCAAACAAGGTGAAGATACGATTTAAACCCCCTCCAACAATAATGAGCTCATATCAAGGGCAAACACACTGCACGGGAAAACACTTCTTTCCCAAGACTCAGCAGGTTGGGCAGTAACACTGACTCTGACTTACTGCGATATAAGACTATACGTCTGTCTTATATAGGGATTAATTTAAATTGCACGTAATTATGGGCGATTTATTGTGTCCTGTACATAACGCGTTGAGCTGAGAGTGTGAAGAGGGAGAAAATGACCGGTGGTGGAGAGAGGAAAAAAAAGAGAAAGAAACTATGGCTAGCTTAGGAAGACAGAAAATTGTGAGGGGGGGGAGGGGGAGGGGCGACTCAGAGCAGAGAGCGGGAGACATAATAAAGAAGGGGTGGAGAGAGAGAGAGAGAGAGAGAGAGAGGGAGAGAGAGAGAGAGAGAGAATGAATTTCAGCATTGGTTGAAAAAAATGTAAGACCTTTTTTTTGTTTTGCAAATACGCCAATTAAAATGCTGTAGATATCGAAGTGATATTTTAGAGACACAAGAAAGAAAGGTTTACAAAATTTAAAACAAGATCCGTGCGTTATCTAGCATGGATTAAAAGCAGTTTAATTAATTAATAATGAAAAATTAACAATATTTTTAATAATAGCCAAATACTCCATTTATTTACATCAGAAGGATTAAAAAGCGCTGTCACAAAGCGTCACTGTGTACATTGGGTACCCAGACATACAAATTTAATCCATTCCGGAGGCGAGTTCTTAAGGCGAAAATTCGTATTGCAAAGCGCATTTTTGCAAAGGAAATAATGTAAATGCAGGTAATTCGTTCCAGCTACCAAAAATATTACCAATATTACCAATTTCCAACACTATAATCATATTTTTGCATATAAAACAATGAAAAATATTTTGAAAATACATGTAAGTGAAGGAAAATATGAAATAAATAGACATTAAACATCACTTAACCTTAATTTATGATTCCTCTTGGCACCGACTGCTTTAACAACGTAACTGAAAGCGGCTCCTTTTTCTTCTTGCCTTGTTAACTTTCTTGGGATGTCTTCACTAAATCTTGCACAAAATGCAAAAAACCCACAAAAAATATTTTAACTCGCTTTATATGGCTTTCCACTGAAGCAAACAAGTTTTGAACAGCTCCTGGATGTACGCGCAACTCAGTGTTCGGTTTAGCTCGGTTCGTTCGCTAGCATGCCGAAAATGCTACGCACGCAAGGCAAATTTCTGGCAAAATTTCAGTTCTTAAAGCCAAAATCCTTAAGGTATGCCAAGGTACCACTGTATCAGATTTCCAAGTCAAACTGTAATATTTACCCATTTGATGCACAGCGATGTTAAATACTCTTAAGCGCGTCTGTTTCTTTTATTTTATTATTTATTTCCAGCTCTCGACGTGAGCTGCATCTCAAATCAAAAACCCAAATCTCGCAGTGCATTTAGAAGTGTTTACTAATCTAGAAAACCCATTAAGCTGGCACTCAAGCAGGCATTTGGTAGATTTAAAGGATAAATCAACGGTTTGAAAAATTCAAACAATAATCAGACTTTACTGAAAAAAAATAAATAAATAAATATTGGTCAGCTAGTCACGTCTAATACATTCTACTCATGCCCAAACATAAACTGTTGTTTTTCAATCCAAAAGACTGTCGCGTACAGTTCTGCCTTTTTTCATGTGTATTACCATGAAAATCATATATATTCGGACAGAAACAATAAACATCTGCTATCTGTTCACCATTTGCAACTGCACCCAAGTCCTTTCGGGGGTTGGGACACATTTTCAACCAATCGCAACGCATGCTCTTGTCATACTGTATAAGTGAGTCACCCATAACCTTAAATTAATTCCATCACTTATAATAAAAACATTCGCATTTGCAAATTTTTCCTCTGTGTGGAACAAGAAGAAATACAGTATGTGGAAAAAAAACAAATGCATGAGTTTTGTGAACGGTGAAAGGAGGGTCAACAATGTTAGTTAATTATGACATTGTTGTAGTTGATATTCCTAGGAACGATTTAATGAAATAAGTTCATACTGTACTGTGTAGACATCGTGAGCCACCCCACATTTCTTCATATTAAATTCAATTAAATTCTATTGATGCTCTCTGGTGATTCCCAACAGTGGTAACGAGTATGACGTGTTGTTCTTTAATATATAAATAACTGCTAATGTGATTTTCTGTGTATAATCGCACATCCCTAGGTGCTTTATTGTTTAAAATGTTCCTTATCAGAAAATGTCCTGATCATCGACTACTTATTCTTCTGAGAGAAAGACATGAGTTGAAATGTTAGCTAAAAACACAAGCCACTGTCTACACACACAGAAAGAGAAGAGTTAAAATGCGAGAGAGAGAGAGAGAGAGAGAGAGAGAGCATGCCAGGAAAGATGAGTCATAGCTCAACTGAGATGTGGACCTGCTCTCGGGCCGAGCCTCTTTTCCCATCATGCACCACATCCATATATCACAAACCTGCAGCGGATGAGAGAAATTCATCTCCATCTACCCGGTCCCTATATCTAGGGCCCTATAGAACTAGTGTCATTTTCCCCCCTAAAATTAAATAATTTTTCTAAATGTTTTGGATGAAAGGTGTAATAAATAATAATAATAATAATAAAAAAATAAACATTACATATAAATATAATAATTATCAAATTAATAAAGCTGAAAATACCACTGCTGAATTTCTTCAGTTTATTACAGTATTTAAAAGCATACTGTTAAAAAAAAAAGCAACTGTGAGTATGTTTTTATGAACATCATCATGCTTGTGCTTCGTGACGCAGTTGTTAGTCGTTGTTGGGTTTCATTCCCTTTAACACACCATAGGCTTTTTAACGTCTTGAAATGGAAAAAACCCACTGCATGCATGTGTGTGCGTGTGCGTGTGCATGTGTGGATGGAGGGCTAAGAAAGTATACAGCTCTAATCGATTGAAGATCATTTCTGTTAGTCCTATATATATATATATAAAAGCAGAGGACCGCTATCCAAGGGCGTTGTGATCTTGCGTGACGATGCACGTTCGCACATAGACTCTGGTAAAACTTTATTTTGAGATGTCTAAAGCATCCTCCCTATAGTCCTGATTTCGATCCATCAGACTTTCACCTGTTTGGTACCCAGAAAGCAGCCCTGCGTGAACGAAGATTCACTTATGATGATAAATTTTATGTGGTGATTCAAATCTTTCAATAAACTTAATTTTCATTTAGATTTCACATGAGAAGACATAAACCTGAAAAAGTGTATTTATCTAAAATGCAAAATTATTAAGATATTGCAACATGAATTTGACATGGTTACGGACACTACAGATTCTTCACTTTTTTAACTTTTGCCAAAAAACTATTTAAGCAACTTCTTTTTTTTATAAGTCATATGCTTCTAGAAGCTTACACAAATTTCAGTATCAATATCATTGATAAATGAATCATTTTGATTAACGAGTGTGACTGTGATTGAAAGGGAAACGAGAATAACATATAATGTGGCTCCTTTGACACACTGCCATATATGGCTGTGCCGTTGTCGAGATTTGAAATTTTACATTTTACTGAAATGTTTTATGTTTCCTATTGTGGAAATCACAGGGTCTTTAAAGCCCATACAGTATCTATAAAACAGGCTGTACAGGATTGCCATTACCTGACTGATCATAAAATTCAGTTTCTTAAAGCGAAACTGAGAAAACAATTTCTTAACCGCACCTTGTGTTTGCGTAATGAAAAGACGTATTGCTGAATAAATCAGGAGACTGGGGGAAGGGAGGGAGGCTGCAAACGAATCAAGGTTTGAGTCCCACTCTCCTTCCAACATGCAAGCCGTTCTGCACGAATAAGCAAAGACCCAGGACTCAGCGAGGACAGACAGCAGCACTGCTGCTCAAATCATCAGAGAGAGAGAGAGAGAGAGAGAGAGAGAGAGAGAGAGAGGGAGAGAAAACAGAAAATAAGCCCTGCATTTGGAATGAACCTGAGGATAAAACTGCGAAAGATCCACTGAGGTGCCACAGAGCTTTGGGACAAACAATGCATTTATTCATAGTTTACTCATCCGGCTTATCAACACTAAAGCCTGACATCTGGAACTGGAGCTATTCATAGCCTTAGGAATTTACAGTGTAGTCCAAAAGTCCAAGTCCATGACCAAGAACCAGTTTCGGTCCAACAGTTAAGAATAAATATATATATATATTTTTTTACTTTATATGAGCAATACAACACATGGGGTTGTTTGGTTATAGGACAATACTTAACAATTATTTCATAAATGTTATTTACACTAAGTAAATACTTTTATTTTAAGGTTTTGTCCTTGTTTTTTGGATCATCCACTTTGAATGTGTTGTTGCTATAGAAACATGCGACACAAACCTGTGGCTTGCCTCGCAGTCAAGGCTGCTGTTATAGACAATGACCAACACTTTCGGACAGAAAGATTTGAGAATTCAACGACGTTGTATTATTTTAATGTAATTTTATAAACTTTCGAGTAGCCTTAATATCTAATTCATGAAACCAAACCATAAATACATACTGTATGCCATATGTTCATTTAAAATGCTGATGCTTCATTTAACTCAAGATCACAAATACCTCCAATTCACCCATTCAACATAGGGTACAGTATGTCTCCTCTACTACTCGCTCCTTTCAAGTTTAACAGAGTGACGTAGTTGTTTAAAGCATCAAAATTATCAACATAAAAACCACCTAGGTTCTGGGTTCCCCTTGTGCCACTGTGATAGCACTAGGCTCCGCAGTATCTAGGGAGTTTTCAATGGATTCTGGCACCAGTGATGGCTACTTTGGGTAGTAGTGAGGTGGGGCGTCCATTAATCTGACTTGTTTGTCAGGTTCATCCCATGGATGCTCAAATGCAGTGGGATCTGGGGAGTTTGGAAGCCAGGTCGGTGACCTTGGGCTTTTTGCTTGCTGGGCCTCGTGCATGGCAGGCTGTGGTGCACTGGGTGTTCTGGTGCCTTTCTGTCATGGCCAGCATTTATTTATTTGGCAATTTGTGCTGCATTGGCTTTTTGTGGGATCGTGCTGGACGGGCTGGCCACGAGCATGGGTGAGCCTACGATGCTCATGATCTGGTCACCAGATTACTGGTATATCCGGCGATCAATGATGCTCAGTTCACTTGTTTGTCATTTACGCATATGCAAATATTTGCTTTAGATTAACCAACATACAGACATATTTACTGAATATTCACTTGTATCCACAGAACACTGACTCAGTTTGCCCTTTGAGGAGGGAAATATGCATCACTCATCACTGTTAGAAAACTTAATCTTGTGGCTAACCAATGACAAACATGGTGGCGTCAAATGTGACGAGGTACAATATGATGTAATTCCAACCTGCAAATTAGCACTTACAGGGCAAGCTGAATACAGCGCACGCACTCACATACGCACACACTCCTACTGTAACATACTGTAGTGTTTATTACCACCTCTTAATGATCAAAATAGAATATTAGTCAATGTCGTGCATTATCCTTCTTATTGAGTTTAGCAAGTAACGGAATACTATTTGGACATGCCAAAATCTGTACCACTTGGAAACATTTTTATTGTTTATTTATGTGGCTTAGTTGTTCGCACTGTTGCCCTGCACCTCTAGGGACAGGGTTCGATTCCCAACTCGGGGTCTGTGTGCATGGAGTTCGGCTGTTCTCCTCATGCCCGGTGGGTTTCCTCCGGGTAATCCGGTTTCCTCCCACAGTCCAAAGACATGCGGATTAGATTAAATGGCGTTCCCAAATTGCCGTAGTGTGTGAATGCACACGTGAATGATGACTGGAAGATCCCACCATGGTCGTAAAAAGGGAATAAATACAATGGTATGGCCTCCACAGTCCCTAGTTGGACTACAGA
>JAQMYL010000002.1:6165863-6177057 GCA_030014365.1 Clarias pachynema | reverse complement strand
TACCCTCCGAAACAGCAGGTGGCAGTACAGTATGCACCTACAGCCACCATTAAGCACAAGAGAAGAAGAGAACAATTTGAAAATGTCCAACAGTGCTGTATCACCCATGGCTGTTTAGGTCAGAGGATGAGATGATGTCGTGTCTAAACAGAAACATTCTCAAGTACGATTGGCTTCCGTATTTGACTGGATCCTTGCCCGAGTATGCTGTACCGTTCCTGAGACCACCTCTTCAAGCGTACTTGGACACGGTTCCCGACCGAGGAATGGTTGTGTTCTCACTGATCAAAAATGAATCAGACTTTGTCCTCAAATGTTCTCAGAAATGATCCCGGGACCCTGATGTGAAGGCGCCATAAAAAGTCCTGTAAGTTGTGAGAGGGGACCTCCATGGATCTGACTTGTTTTTCCAGCACATCCCACAGACGCTCGACTGGATTGAGATGTGCAGAATTTGAAGGCTGAGTCAAAACCTCAAACTCGTTGTCATGCTCCTCATGCCATTCTTTTCTCTTTGAGTGTGTCAGGGAGCATTACACTGCTGAAAGACACCACTTCCACCAGGGAACACTGGTGAATGGGTGTACTTGGCGTGCAGCAATGTTTAGGTAGCAGAACCTAAGGTTTCTCAGAAGAACATTGTCCACAAAGCATTACCTGACCTTCCTGACTCGCCTTATATAGCTAGTTCATATAGTAGATCCTGGTGCCATGTCTTCTCCAGGGAAGATGGAAAAGAAAACATGATTCTACCAGACCAGGCCACAGTTTCCATTGCTCTGTTGCTCAGTTCTGATGTTCATGTTCCCATTGTAGGAGCCTTTGGTGGTCAACATGGGTGATCTGACTGGATCGCAGCCATGTCGGCTGGACATCTATGAGGTAAATCTGCTGTTTCATCACATGATTGAGATCTGGTGACTGTGGAGGCCATTTGAGTACAGTGACCTCACTGTCGTGTTCAAGAAGCCAGTTTAAGATGATTTCAGCTTAGTGACGTGGCATGTTATCCTGTGATCATTAAGGGGTGGACATGGTCAGCTATAATACTCAGGTAGATATACGGTGGCATTTAAACCATGCTCAACTGGTACTAAGGGGTGCAAAGTGTTGCAAGAAAATCTTCCCTACACCATTACACCACTACACCACTATCAGCACCAGCCTGAACCGATGATACAAGACAGGATGGATCATGTTTTTTTACGCCAAATTCTGACCTGATTATCTGAACGTCGCAGCAGAAATCAAGACTCACCAGACTTCCAATCTTCTACTGCCTGATTTTGGTGTAGCTTCAGTTTCCTGTTCTTAGCTGACAGGAGCGGCACACGGTGTGGTCTTCTGCTGCTGTAGTGCATCTGCTTCAAGGTTGGACGTGTTGTGTGTTCAGAGATGCTCTTCGGTTGAAACGAGATATTATTAGAGTTACTGTTGCCGTTCTATCAGCTTGAACCAGTCTGTCCATTCTCCTCTGACCTTTTGAATCAACTAGGTGTTCTTGCCCAGAAAACTACCCTCACTGGATATTTTCTTCTTTTTTTTCCCAGAAAAAAAAATACATTCTCTGTAAACCCTAGAGATGCTTGTTCATGAAAATCCCAGTGCATCAGCAGTTTCAGAAATACTCAGACCAGCCCGTTTGTCGTGTTTGAAGTCAATCAAATCACGATTTCCCCCCCGTTCTGAAACTCGGTTTGAACCTCAGCAGATCGTCTCGACCATGTCGAAATCCAGTACGTCCAGCTGATCAGACCTGAAACTGGTTAAACAGGTATTCCTAATGAAGTGGCCGATGGGTTTATATACACATGCATGATGTTTTTGTCCATCTGTGTAGCCGTACACACACACACACACACACACACACACACAGCAGTCTCAATGAGAGTATCATTCATGGAGATTGTGAAGTCATGTTTTAACAGTGCAAACGCAGTGTGTGTGTGTGTGTGTGTATGTGTGTGTGTGTGTGTGTGTGTGTGAGAGAGAGAGATAGAGAAAAGAGAAAGAAAGCTGTTTGTCCTAAATTTTAACAATAATAATAATAATAATGATGATGATGATGATGATGATGTCAGTATTAATATTAGCCAGATGTTTGTCCTCTGTGTTGTCGGAGCAGATCAGGTCAGACTGCTGAATCTCCAGCGTGCGCATGTTCCAGACTTCTGGAGCAGAAAAACCAAGGGGTTGTTGCGTTTCCCCCTCTGGAGCTTCACAGAGGCATCAGTTGATGATCTCTGTGTTGAACCTGTGTGGACTGAGACACACACACACACACACACACACGCACGCCATCACCCGCCGTGGCCTCTGCCTCGCTTCACAATAAAATATTTAAATGAAAAAATAACTGGAGGAAGTGCTGTAAGTTTTGTGACAGTAATCCCTCTGACTCAGACACACAGAGTCACAGAGTCACAGAGTCTACCTCTCCATCTTTCCTCCTCTCCACCTCCTTTCCTCTGCTCCTGTCTTCATTTCTGTTCTTTTTTTTTCCACTCTCCTCCCCCTTCTTGGGATTTGAGACTTCTAAAAATTCCTATGGGATTTTCTGTGCAGACACGGAAACTCTGAGCCCCCCCCCCCCCCCCCACCTCCTTCTCTCTCCCTCTCTTTCTCTCTCTCTCCTCCTGTCTGACCTTTTCTCTCTTTTAACACCATTCTTTCTCTCTTCCATTTCTCTTTTTCCGTCTTAATTAATCTTCCTCTCCTCCGTCTCTCCTCTCCTTTTCCTTTATAGTCTTTCGTTCTCACCTTCTTCTCTACCTCCTTCCTTAATCTCTCTTTCTCTCCTCCGTCTTTCCTCAGCCTCTTTAATTTCATAACTGCTCGTTCTTGTTGTCTCTCTCGCTCTCTCTCTCTCTTTTCCTGTCTAACCTCCCTCCCTCTGTTTACACTCTTCTTTCTCCCCCAGCTTAATTTCTCTTCCTCTCCTCCGTCTCGTTCCTTTCTCAACGTCTTCTCCATCTCCCTTCTTAGTCGCTTTCTCTTCATAATTGCTCATTTTTGTTCTCTCTCTTTCTCTCACTTAATCCCTCTTTCTCTCCTCCACCTGTCTCTCCTTTCTTAATCTCTTTACGCTCTTCTCCATCTCTCACTTTCTCCCTACTTAATCTTTCTTTCGCTCCTCTATCTCTCTTCCATTTAACCTCTCTAATTTCCCTTCTTTCCCTCATTTCTCTTCTTTCTTCATGCAATCTCTCTATTCCTTTCTCTCTCTCTCTCTCTCTCTTCGTTTAATTGCTATTCTCTCTTCCTCTCTTTTCCATTTCCGTATTTCTCTCCTTCTCTGATGTTTTTTTCTCTACCAGTTTCTCTCTCTCTCTTTCTCTTCTCCATCTTCTCTTTCTTTTTTGTCTATCTATCCTCCTCACTGTCTCTTTAATCCCGCCCTCTTTTACGCTCCCTCACTCTGTTTCTCTGTCTTCATCACACACACACACACACACACACACACACACACACACACACACACACACACACACACATATCTCCAGCCCTTTCAGTCCTCGGTCATTATTTTGTTCTCATCTTAATCTGCAGTGACGGAGGAAGTGCGATGTGTGTGCTGGAGAAACAACTCAAAGGGGTTCGGTGCATTGAAAAGGCCTTGTATGACTCACACATGTCCGTGTACACACATACACACACACACACGCACTTACACACACGCACTCACTGGATGATGGGTTTTTAGTTTTGGGATTTTTTAGTACTGATCTGAGATCAGAGTATCCATGCAGGGATGTGACAGTGAACATTAGATTTATGCACTGACGTTGCTGTAATGTTCACAGACCTATGTGACATCATTGATGAGTCACATGGCCCTGAATGCATCATCAATTCTTGTACTTAAGGGAAAAAAAAAGACTAATAAAAAACGCTCCTCATCTTGGAATTCCTGGATGAAAAGTCACACTCAGTGACTCGGCTCTTCAACCTGGAGTTTAACGCATGATGTCACTCCAACATGGACGCTCACAAAGTCAACAGTAAACACAATATCATTTCACTCCTTTAAAGGTCCCTATTACCGTAACAAGTTAAAACAGGTCTCGGATCTGCCCTGAAAGTGTTTGCGTGTTGAAGCTCCAATTAAAATTTCACTCAGATTTCATTTTTTCATTTTTCATTTTTTTATTTCACTCCTGCTCTGAGCGTGTTGTTTCAGTGTCTAGGCAAATGAGCTACAGCTGAGCCACGCCCACACCAGAGAACAGTACAGCTCAACACCCAAGCTGGGGGAGGGGCTTCCTTTTATATGAGGTCACAAACAGAGGTGGGTAGTAACAAGCTACATTTACTACGTTACATTTACTTGAGTAACTTTTTGAAAAAAAAAAAAAACTTGTATAAGTAGTTTTACTGCACCATACTTTTTACTTTTACTTGAGTAGATTTGTGAAGAAGAAACGCTACTCTTACTTCGCTACATTCGGCTACACTCGACTCGTTACTTTTCTAACCATTTATCCGACACTTTAGATATTCTTTGTTTTTGCTAGAGAAATGCAGCCGGTGGATCTACAGTACCACGTGAGTGTTTAAAGTAAAGTGAGACTCTGGTACATGTTCTGCTGAGCCATTTGGAGGGCATACAGTATATCTTACACTGGAAATAATTTACACTGTTCAAACATGCATATGTTACCTACATACAGTAAGTATTTGTTTCAAAAGCTTTATGTTGTTAAAAAAAAAAAAAGTGAGAAATAAAGTAGGAAATTTATTTCTTGTTTCTAATTTACTATTTTGTAAAGATATTTAGTTTTATGCATTTATTTCATTACATTTATTTTATTTTTTTTATTATAAATACTATTTTTTCTTTACTATTTTGTAAAGATATTTATTTTTTAATGCATTTATTTTATTACATTTATTTTATTAATTTTATTATATATAAATTACAATTTACTTACAAAGTAATATTTACTTATTTACAAATTTTTTTTAATTAAAAATACTTATTATAAAAAATTATAATAAAATAAATAAAATAAATGTAATAAAATAAATGCATAAAACATTTATTTTATGCATAAAACTAAATATCTTTACAAAATAGTAAATTAGAAACAAGTAACAAATTTCCTACTTTATTTCTCACTTATTATTTGGAAATGTCAAAATTTGTACATTATTTTACCGTTTTGTCTGGCTGCTTACATAATTTCTAAAAAATAAATAAATAAATCGGACATTACGATGAAACAGTTACTCAGTGCTTGGGTTTCTTTAACCAAATACTTTTTAACTCTTACTTGAGTAATATTTTGGAAGACTTTTTACTTCTACTTGAGCAATATTATTTTGAAGTACAGCTACTCTTACTTGAGTACAATTTTTGGCTACTCTACCCACCAGTGGTCACAACAGAAGGGAAATCTATTCAGCCAACACACACACACACACATACACAAAAAATCAAACCAGGTCAACCTGGAGACTGAGAGTCTAAGAGTAAACGGCAGAGTACGGAACGGAAACATCCTCAATCGCCAACCGAGAAAAAGTTCAAAAGTCAACCATCATCTAGAAAATTCATCGATGCTTGCAAAAGCAGTACTACGAGGGCGAAGATTCAATTCTGATGAAGAAGCGAACACAGCTCAGACTAAAACATTTTTTAATGAGAGAATACGAAAACTTGCTAATCGATAAACAATGTGTATTGTATCTCTTGTACAAGGAATAAAGCACTTTGGTATGATGCAATGTATAGTACTGAGCAAAACATTGTTTTTAAAAAAAAACATTATGTTAATTTCCTATTTAAAATTTCTAATTTCCTTATTAAACACTGCCAAGAGTCTTCACTCCAATTATTGACTTTGTTTCATCAAATACTGTTTACTGCTTTATATAGTATTTTTCGCGTGTAGAATCTCTTTTCCCCTTGCGCTACAGCAGCTGTACCTACTGCATTTGTACCTTTTACACACTACTATAAAATAGACCTCTGACAGTACTGTAAAATGAAAAGATTCCACTTATTTTCCCATTACAACACACACTATCATGTTTATGTTCCAAAACGAGATTTAAAATAACCAAGTATCGCCTTTCCCGTGGTCCCATGGGTAAAAACAGCAAAACGGCCTTTTGGTTTTAATGCTCCAAAAATCTGGAACGCTCACCCTCTAGAGATTTGATAGCATGAATTACCTCCATCCCACTCAGGACACCGGTTTTACTGACACTAGTCATTTTGTTTTGCATAATTTTACATAATATTTAGAATATTTTGAATGTTTACTCATTGTTACTGTATATTTAGCAGAATCTTAATAAAGAAAGACCTGAAACTGAAAGAACAGCTGAATCACGGTTCACGGTTCAGGTTCGTCTCTACGTCTCTGAGATCTTTGACTAAATAACTCCAACACTCAGTGCCAAGTTCTGGAGTGGCAGCTTTCGCTTTGTGTTCCTGAGCAGCTCTAAGTGGCTCTCCCTGGCCTAGCGTTGGCACTTGTGCTCTCTGCAAACCGACTGGGGTCATTTAGAGGGCATGTAGCACGTGGCAATGGACAAGAGCCTGGTGGGGAACCTGGCTATGGGCCAGGCAGAACTAACTTTGACTAGCACAATGCGCTGCATCTTACTCAAAGACAACTTTGAAATGATTCACCACAACCGGGAAATGAACGTGACTATGAGTTGGAGATGTCTAGTCACTATTCAAGGAAGTCTTTAGTGTAAGTGTTTTGTAAGGGTTACTAACCGATACAAAATTTTATCAGAACATACAGTACCATAATATCCCATAGTATTACCAGGTTCCTTCAGACATTCCCTGGGTAGACACCGTGTAAGAGTTTATAGAGTATCACAGTAGGCACTATGGCACTTCATTGGATACCGTGGTAGTACTACGGCATGTACCACAATACATTGGTGAAAACCATGGTACTTATTGGCTACCAAAGATGTCAGTACATTCTGTACATGTTAGATATGTTAGTACACACTACTGCTATACTACAGCTATAGTACAGGCATTTGGAGGGAACCATAACAGGTATGGCCCTGCAGAGATAATTTATTAACATTATGATACATAAACATGTATAACATATTGTGTTAAAAAGTTTTTTGAGATTTGCACAACATAGATTGAACATGCCCCTTCCTCAGACACCTTAAAAACTGGCAGTAGAATTTGCTATTTATGGTCTTGCCCCTGAGGACGAACTCTCGATGCACAGTGAGTTCACAATGAGCATGCACTTGTTGATGCCTCGCCTTTTTCAGTCCTGGAGATGATGTGTTCTTCCACTATGAAGACTGTTGCTTCATCTCAGGGTTGTATCAGTACACCCAAGTTTGTCACCGGTAATGATTCTCGACATGAAGGACGAATCATCCATGGCACACTGACGGAGTTCTTGGCAGACTTTGATGCGATATTCCTTCTGATCCTGGGTCAGAAGCCTGGGGATGAACTTGGCAGCAACATGGCGCCAACACTGGAGGATTGCCTGGACTGTTCTGTATGACACACCGACAATAAAAGCAATGTTGTGGATTGTTCTCCGATGATCATCATGCACAAGTTGACGACATTTTTGGGGGCTGAGCTCGCTGAAGGTCTTCCTAAGGTCTTGTCTTCTTCCAGTGATGTTCTCCCACTCTTGAAGTCCGCTCTTTGTTCTAACTTGCTGTCCATGATGAAATAGATCAGAATAACAGCAGTTTCACAGCTCCTGATGTACACAGGATGATGTCTTTTGGCACACTGACTTATAAAGGTCGGAGCTCCCTATGACTGTGCTTTTTGATACCACTTAATATAGTACATGTACATTCACCATAATAGACCTACGTATGTATCAAAGTGTGGTAATCAGCAACCTATATCAGTATCATGGTCCTGTCAAAAATATGGTATGTTATTATGGTAGAGGTAACAATCATGATGGAAAACTTCCCATAAGAAATTTTACCATTGCATGTACCATTGCCGCTAAAGATACCATGGTAAAATTTCTTATGGGAAGTTTTCCATCATGGGGAAGTTTTCAAAACAAAAGAGTCCATTCTATTTGCTTATTTAACAAAAAAAAAAAAAAAGCAGAAGATCACATGCTAAAAGGAAACCTTGTGACTATTGGAGGCTTGACAGGTGACTAGGTAGTAATACAGCACGCTGCATCTTGAGACATACGAGATCCCATTCTAATCGCTCACTTAATCTAGGCTCTAAAGTATCATGTACTGTAGCATTAATCGAAGGTGTCATGACAAGTGGAACCGATTTATACACCAGCTGATCCTGTTCTCATTTTATTACATAATCTATGGATTACTAATTTTTTTCCTAATTGGCTGCAGATTTGCCTTCATTCCACATGGAGTCACATTTAATGTATTTTTACAAACCCAGTGTCGTCTCATGATATACAAGTGGGCTTTTTAAAAAAAAATAGTAGCTCCAAGTTCTCCAAACTCTAAAACTCTAGGCTTAGACCGTCACTGTGCACTATTACATGCTTTCTGCAGATCTAACAACACAACTTGATGCTTAAAAACCAAACAATTAGGTCTGTTTACACTAATATTGCAAAATGCACATTTAAATCCATTTAGGACAGCTCATGCAATGACGTCGCGATGTTGAGGTTATGGGACGGATCTCAGCAATGTAATTTCCCCTTATAGCAATGACTGTTGGTGTGAAGTCAAGCACTCATCATTTATGAAGCTGGTTTAAATAGACGAACGCAGGAATATAGAGCCGTATACGACCTAAAAATATATCCATTTTTATTTAAAGAGACTGAATTTAGGAAGCTTTAATAAACACTGGTATTCCTTACTGGACTATGATATATCTGAGTCTAAAATGAGAAGTTTGATGAAACATCGATTAGAGAAGTAAACTTCCTCCAGCCGATCTCCCCTATGGCTTTGCTGGCAAAAAGCCTGAGAGCCGGAATGTTCTGGCAAGTCTCATGGCAACGCTGATGTCTGCTGAAGATTGAAACAGTGCAACAACATTGAGATGAAAAGAGAATGAGAGAGGGAGAGAGAGAGAGAGAAATATCAGTGAGCCAAATACACAGCATGGAGAGTCGAGCAGCCAGTTGCAGAGAGAGAGAGAGAGAGAATCAAAAGTTTACTCTGTGATTTTATATTTTTATCAGTTGAAAAGAAGAGTGGAGATCATTGGTGTATGTAGCTAGTACACTGGAATCATCCTTAATTTCCCAGGGCCCTATGTTACCCAGATTTATATGGCACATAATGGGAGCATGACAAAGGCATCCTATGTTCCCAGAACCCTATGGATTTTTCACATTATGCACGATTGATTTGTACCGTTCCCAGGAACAACTGCTCCCCCTCCATACTCCCTCGTTGGCCAGCGTTCACATTGCTTTTGCTTTCTGTTCTCAGGTACATTTGTGTATTTATACTCTGATACAGCAAGTGGCAGTATGCACCTACTTAGTTTGCGAGCTGGCATTAAACCTAAAATCAGAACTTAATGCCTAATATTATATATATATAATTTCAGAAAAAAATGTCAAGAGCGACGCTCTCGGGTGCCTTCCTACTGTATCAGCTATGGCTGTGTAGCTCAGAGGGCAAAATTGTCAGAGATTTTGGAGGAGACCAATGGCACTGATGATGTTGCACCGAAAAAGTTATCTACTTCAGTTTTGCTTCCATATCTGGTTCGATCCGTGCCTGAGTATGCTGTACTGTCCCTGTCCACAAGACCACCTCTTCAAACAGACTCAGGTATGGTTCCCAAACCTGGCATGGTAATTTTAGTAATTTAGTAATGACCTGGGGCTGCTTTGCAGTTTCAGGACCTGGACGACTTGCCATAATTGATGAAACCATGAATTCTGCGGAATTCCTATAGAAGAATGTCCAGCCATCAGTTTGTGACCTCAAGATCAAGCGCATTTGAGTTATGCAGCAGGACAATGATCCGAAAAACACCAGCAAGTCCACCCCTGAAAGGCTCAAAAAATACAAAATCAAGGTTTTGGAGTGGTGGAGTCAAAGTCCGGACCTAAATCTCATTGAGATTACATTAAACAGACCATTCATGTGCGAACACATCCAATGTGGCTGAATTAAACACAATTCCGCAAAGAAGAGCGGGCCAAAATTCACCTACAGCGATATTGCCAGTTATCGCCAGAGGTGGGTAGAGTAGGCAAAAAATTTACTCCAGTAAGAGTAGCTGTACTTCAAAATAATATTACTCAAGTAGAAGTAAAAAGTAGTCATTCAAAATATTACTCAAGTAAGAGTAAAAAAGTATTCGGTGAAAAAGATACTCAAGTACTAAGCAAGTGAGTAACTGTTTCATTCACAGTGTCTGATTTATTATTATAATTTTAAATTTTTTTTAGAAATTATAATAATTATATATTTATGTGCCAGAATACACACACACACACAGTGTACACACAGGTGTATATATACAGGTATATGCTGAAGTGTGTGTCTGTTTTTGCAGTTAGAGAAGACACGGCAGTATGAAGCTGTTCTTTTGCAAGCGAAACATGCTTTGTATATGATGCCAGCTGCCAGGGATGCATTATACTTTTTGGGATGCATAAAAATTTACAACACGTGTGTTGGCGGTTAATTCTGCACTGAAATATATTTATATATTCATAGACTGGTAAAGTAACATCCTATGTACAATTAAAATTAACATATAATCATACATACATACATGAAAAAAGCATTCTATACTCACCGCAAGATCCCACTAGTATCAGCATGGGTTTATGGGCCTTCCGCAAAATTAGAGAAAGATGAAGAAACCTTTGTTTGCTAACCATTTGAGAGTATGTAGGACGAATTCACAGGTAGGATGAATTTATAGAACACCGGCTGAAGGTGTTTTCCCCACTATGCTGCCTGACCTGAATGGTTAAACGGAGTCCTGTGATTATTGTTGCTGCGTCTGATGGGTGAAACCATCATGCGGTAGATCTACTGGCTGCTTGTATAGAATAAATGGTTAGAAAAGTAATGAGTCGAGTGTAGCCGAATGTAGCGGAGTAAGAGTAACGTTTCTTCTTCATAGATCTACTCAAATAAAAGTAAAACGTATGGTGCAGTAAAACTACTCATAGACAGAGGTGGAAAGAGTAATAAAATTTTGTACTCAAGTAAAAGTACTGTTACTTTAGTGAACTTTTACTGAAGTACA
>JAQMYL010000002.1:6090808-6106843 GCA_030014365.1 Clarias pachynema | reverse complement strand
CTCAACCAAAATATGGTGCCGTTTCTATACCCCCCCCCCCCCCCTCCTTATCATTCATTCTGTAACTTGTGTTTGTCTTTGACCATCTGTTTCCTTTGTGTTGGAACCTCTTTGTTTTTCCCCCAATGATCATGGATAACAAAAAGACTTCAGATGTTTTAAGATTAATATTCAGTTATTTGTCTGATGTGCCTGACACATCCCAGTTAGAAAGCCAGGATTCAGAGCACAGGGTCAGCCAAGATACAAGGTGGCACAGGGAGGATTAAGGGTCTTCCTGGGGCTTGAACACCTAACCTTTCAATTGCTAAGTCAAAGCTTAATTTAGTTAACCCTCCACTTTGACATCTGAGTACCCTTGCCCAGTAAATAAATAAATATACGTAGTTAGCACAGTGCACATAGTTATTCCCACCTCAGGTCTGCAGTTTCCATGTTCTCTCCCGTGCTTGGTGGGTTTCCTCCCGCCATCCAAAGCCATTCAGATTGACATTCCCAAATTGCCAGTTTTGTGTGTGTGTGTGTGTGCCCTGCTACGTATTAGCATCCTGTCCAGAAGTGTTTCCCGCCCTGTGCCTAAAGTTTCCTGGGATAGGGTCCAGGCCCCCCATGACCCTGTACAAAGATAAAAACAGATAAAACAGGGAAAATAACTTCTATGGCTGTTTAATTAAAAGGTTCTCGAAGGGTGCCAATATTTCTTGACTATACTAACAGTATACCTACTGATCTGTCAGCTCTGTATATTATAAACTCTATATATTATAACCTCTATATATATCCTGACACCTCGTTAAGATAGTTTGTAGCCATAATTGCTGCATTATAAAAAAAAAAATACATCAGACTTTAATGTAAATTGCAGGTTCCATTATCATCTTTTACACTTCAAGCACTCAAACTCTACAAATGTGTGATTTGTTACTGATAGATGTGATGGACTTAATGAAAAGAGTTTGTGGATTTAAGATTGTAACTTTAAAGTGTCAGGATGCCTCTGAGGTCAGTAAGAGAGAATGAAAGCAGTCTATTATATATTTAGTCCTTTTTAAGGTCCTAGCTGTCATTCTCACTTTCTTGTGTTTTTTTTCTTCTTCTCCTTCTTCTCTTCTGGAGACTAATGATATTTCACATGCCACTCTCAGTTTCTCTGTTGTATTTGCAAGATCAAGGAGTTCAAACTCCCACTCTTCAGAGCTTTCATCCTGAGAAAAGTGTTACATCTCTATCCTCGTTCTGGTTAGAACTGAGCATTGATCTCATGGATTTGAGTGGTGTGTGCTAGCGGTGATAGGAGTGGCTCGCTCGCCCTTCTGCATGTGGCTGAATTCAGGATTTGTTTGCTCAACATGGTCTGTTCTTGTTTAGCTTTGCATCAGATCAGCTGTGCTAGGAACATGTTCAGGAATTTATAGATGATTGACGTATCAACATGTACATAAATATAGAGAGACTTAGTTTTACTTAAAATACAGTATGTATAAATATTTTTTTAAATTTCTAGTTTGATTCACAGGGGATTACTTTAGGATTACATCAACATATTAATTAAAATGCAGTAATGAAAGTTGTAGCAGAACATGTCTATATAAATAGTTTGAGAGCAAAATGAGATAAAAGCCATTGTCTGACTTTCACTGATTTTGGCACATTGTTGTCCTTAAGTACACATACTGTAAATTGAAAATTGTTGTATATTCGTCTTTTGCAAGTTCTTTTTATCATTGGTTTTGCTGCATTTGGGCGCCAGACCCAAGCATATTTATGAAAGTATATATCTATAAAAGAAGATCAAAAAGTAAGATAATGAGTCGTCATTCAAGAGATGCACAGACGCTTTGTGTACAAGAGACATAAGATAGACATGGGATGCTGTTAAGTTTGTATGCCTGGTTGTTTCTGCCATGCCTGGTTCTCCAATCAGAATTTCTGACCTCTGTTATAAACGTATGGAACAGCAGACATACGTATATGCAGTTGGTTGAGACCTTTCACTGTAAATCCCTGTATTATAACAAGTCATCAAAAACTGAAGCACTGAAAACTGAAGAAAATATTTTTTGCTATTCCAAGATGTTGCCATGACTTGTACTGTACATCCAATAAGACAATAAATGTGTGAGTTTGTTATATATTGCTTAATATTTATTATTAATTAACGAATCATTGATAAATATTATCCATACTATTTCCATAGCCACAAACACAACTGCAGGCTGATTTATCTATTATGACAAAACTGTGGAGTGGAGGCGAGTGGAGTTAAAGCATTTAGAAAAATCATCCAAAATTTACACTTCCACATAGCCCTAACAATTTTGTCAAAAACATTTCAGCATTTGTTTTTTTTTTATCAGCCTCATGGCTCAAAGAAACAATGCACAAAATATTTTTGAACATCTCTGCAAGAAATGCTTTTCTTCTTTAAAACTGCCAAAATGGAGATAACTCGTTTTGCTGTCAAAATTAACACAAGATTAACACTCATTGGAGAAAAGGGTTTGAATTTGTCATCTTGGAAGCTTCGGTGGTCTTAATGTTCATTACAGTGCACTCTTGACCTGCTGTCCTGCATGGATGCACTGCTTCTCCATATAATGATTGTAAGATCGGGAGGAACCTTGGATAACCAACTCCCAGTCATTAATGTGCTAATGATTATGACTCACACTGCAAACTTTAACACATAAGCACTATATAGAGGTCAGTAACTTCAATTTAAGCATTTAAAAAAAACAAAACTTTTAGTTAATATCCCCTAAATAAATTGTAAGTATAAATGCCGTTCAAGTCTAACTGGGACTTTCGATTGCACAGAATAACAGAACACTATCTCAATCTGTATAGTGTTGGTCTTTTGGCTGCTTTCGGCAAGGAGTCACAACAGCAGCCCAGTCTGCACACAAGCTTGGCACGGGTTCGAGCTTTAGACGGGCACTGCATCCAGCAGCTGGGGTTTGGGGCTTGCCTGGAAACCTACTACTGAGCCACCAATGTCCTCCACTATCTTTATCTACAGTATATAATGTATATATTTCTTTTCCCAGCATTCCACTAGTGCTTGGATACCATCGAGGTAGAAAGTTTTTTCAGTAGGACGAAGAACAGCCTGCGTGACGTCTGAAATGCTGGCCTCCCGGGAACTCCTTTAATGGCCGGTTTTGCTCCGTAGAACATGACTGTGTTATCATTTGGATTTTAACTCTCTATGATAAGTTGAATATTGTACCCTCTCATTGCCTTTTTCAATGAACTTGAGCTAGATACTGTAGTTAGCAGCTAATATGCTAATTAAAAAAACACTTACATGTCACTTTACCTAAAGACTGACACATAAGACCCAATGTTGTTCAAATCACACCATTAATAACTGTTTTTGCTACAGTAGGTATTAAAAAAAAAAAAAAGTCCCCTGAGCTTCAAAGCCAGTTGTCAAGACATTCTAACATGAATGAGCCTGGGGAATGTCATAACACAGCGTTTTGTCACTTTTGTCATGTCTCATGTCAAGTTGACATCCAAATTTAGAGGCTAACACTTTCTGGAATAAACCTGTGTTACAGGGGAGTGTTATTGTACAGCACTTAACTCTGAGTTAGGGCGTATAAAAATGCAGCAGTCTCCTGAACTAAAGAGGAAAGAAAAAAAAATCAATAAGTCATTTCTAGAGGTCAAGACTGCTATTAGATACAATGTCAGAGATGCAAGTCAGTGATGATTGATGCACCTAGTGGGAAACACACAGTATATGAACACTTGACCATTACAGATGCTGAATACTTCTGTATTTTTTTGTATTGTAGTAGATCAAGTAAGACAGTAATCATTGTGTTCTCGGTACAATTTACATTTATGACGATCTGAAGGCATACTTTTTGTCTCGGTGAGGACGTGAACCCTGAAGTTAGGTATAATTTGATGTAAGACCATTGTTCAGGTAATTGGGCACTTAATGGATGTATTTATGGATGTATTAGTTATTATTCATCAGTGAAAGTGGAGGAAAGAAGATTGATATTGCTTAAAGCAGAAGGTCAATAATTGCAAGTCTAGACAGTATTCATCAAATAATAGTCTGAGAATGAATACGGTATCATTTTGTATCATGCTGTGTACAGGGAAAAAAAGAATCATTTAAAGTTAGATGAGTGAAAAATCATCATCCTTAAAAAAAATGTGACTTTTGCACTCAGCAGGTGATAAGCAGCTGGTAATATCCTGACAGCTAAATTTCAAATTATAATTATAACACAGATGAATTATAAACAGATTTTTCCTTTCTTTAAACATGTAATTTGACAAGTATGTGCAGAACAACGAGTTCTCTCAGGCTCACGTCAATCTCAGACTCTTTTTTTTTCATGTGTAATTAGTGCTCAAATCATACACTATGTACAGTATAGAAAAAGGAGAAGATTGTCCACATATTCAACAACACATCTGACCTGTAGACAGGATCCACAGCTTTTGCTATGCTGCTAAGAGAAAAAATCCAGTCTTGCTAAATGTCAGCATTATTTATGTGTCCTAGACTTTCTCATTACAGACTGTCTGTGGCTTGTTAGACTGTCATATGAGACAGTAATTAAAGCAGCCCGTGGGAACATGGCATTAGTAAGTCTGATGTGAGGTTAAAGCCTCGAAATGACAGAAAGAATTGCTGTAAATTTAAGAAAGTTTCTCTGACTTCTAGACTTTTTTGGACAGTAGAAAGAACCGTATTGGAATAAAGGCATGTATTAATAAGTATGTAAGAACTACTGTAAGTAAGTATCAATATAGACTGCCTGCCCCCTTTTTCATTCCATTTCAGGGTCAAATTATTGGCCTGCATTAAGCAAAGAAAACAACTAAGGAACTAAATGACTAGAAATGGGTTAAGAACTTCCCAGCACTATCCTGGAAGGCCATTAACTTTGTGCAATAAATACAGTATGGTTGGAAAATAACATGAGCGGAGGTCACTTAAATGCTTGGTAAAGTTGCATTGTAAAAAAAAAAAAAAAAAGGACAGTTGAAAGCAGAGCTATGTTTAATATTGGAAATACGGGCATTTCTATAAGCATGCGATATGATGAGAATTCATAGAATTGGGACTAAACAGCTGTGTTACGAGTGTTCGAATCTCACCTCTTATTTGTGTTTGCATGTTCTCCTTGTGCTTGCTGTGTCTAGTTTTCTCCTACAGGCCAAAGACATGCCTTATACAGTATGTTGTTTTGCATTGGCAAAATGCCAGTGTATGTATAAATGTGTATACTTGTGCCATTTGATGTGTTGCCACCCTATATAGGGTGTCCCATGCCTAGTGTCCTGGGGTAGGCTTCAGGCCCCTTGTGACCCTACTCTGAATAAGTTTTACTTAGCAATATTTTACAATAAATCTATGTTCGATATACACTACCAGTTAAAAGTTTGGACACACCTTCTAATTCAATGGTCCTTCCAAATTTTTGTGCCGCTACTTATGATCTGTAAAGCTTCATAATCTGAGGTACTGTTTGTTAATTGGTGATTTCTGAAACTGGTGACTCTAAATGATCAAGTTTTGGTCTTGCTTTTCTGGGAATTTCTTCATGAGAGCCAGTTTCATCATGGTGCTTGATGGGTTTTGCAAATGCACTTGACACAAAACTGTTCTTTTGGTACTTTGGGCCAAATTTCACAACCCTTGTTCCGTTCAAAAATGCATTCCAAAGTTCAGCTGTCCAACTAACCTAAGTCGAGTTGGTAAGTTCTGGTGTATTTAGTACGAATGTAACTCTTCATTTACCCAGAATGTGGGTTGTTTGGCCCCAAGTACTTACATTGCACTAATGTTCATGATAAAAAAAAACCTGAACTATCCCTTTAAGAATAAATACTATCATGATTGAAGTACTGTAGTATCAAAATGTTATAATATTGCACAATGCCTTAAATAAACATAAAGTGTTTATTCATAGCCAGCTAAAGCTCGAACCCTAACCCCATCAGAGGAATTGTTCGAGCTAACAGGAAATCTATGCTAACTGCAATAATCACTCTTTATAACTGCCTCTTATCAGCCGAGAAGCAGGATCTGAGCCTGTAGTGGACCCAGATTCACTAAAGCTTGAAATTATTATTAATATGAAGTTATATGAAATCCAGTGTTGCTTGTTAACTGTTCTATTTATTAGCCATATAGGAAAACATGAGTACAATGTAAAAATCTTAGTTAAAAAAAAGTAGTTTTCGTTCATAAAGGTTTCCCTTTTCCCTACATCCTACAAGAGAAAACCAAATAACATATACAGTACACATATAACATATTAACATCTAATATGTACTGCAGATTCTAAATGATATAATTTAAAAGGTCCCGTATTTTCCTGTTTAAGTTAACACAGGTCCCAGAGCTCCCCCAAAGTGACTGGCATACGCTTTGGCTGAAATAGCCATCAGTTACCCCCTTTTCCCTCTGTTTCATTCCTCTTCCGGATTTATGTTAAAGAGCTACTGCTGAGCCACGCCCCTCCAGAGAACAGCAGAGCTGAGCAACAACCCGGGCGGAGGGATGGACCAGAAGTTGACGGTAATGCAACATAGTGGATGCCAACTGCCGGTAAACACCAAGACCAAGACAAGACAAGACAAGACAAGACAAATTGGGGGAGGGGATCTTCTTACAGTATATGAGGTCACAATAGGGGGGGGGGGACTCTATTTGGCTTGTGTTAATGTTTGGCTTGGGCAATACAAAAACAAAAAAAGACAAAAAGCATGATGAATACAAGGGTGAGTCAAAAATTATCCACACTCCGGTTGTTTTAAAACTTCTGTTGCCAGCACCGTTTTTTCAGCACTTTCCGTTCAGGCCTACTGTTTCCCCAGTCTTTGCTATGTAGGTGTAAATGCGTTACATCAATTTATTTGTAACTGCAGTGCGAGCAAAAATGAATGCCCCATTGTGATTTGCACAAAAGAAGAGCAGCAGGCAGTGATTTGTTTTTTTGTGGTCTGCGGGTGTACCTGGTGCTGCTATTTATCAAAAACGATGTGTGCAGTATCAAGACAGTGTTTGGATATCTGCCAACATAATTTAGACCGATACTTTAAGAAAGGTGAAAGTTTCTTAAAGAGAATCGCTGATGACGAGACACGAATTCATCACTACGACCCTGAGAGTAAACGGCAGAGTATGGAACGGAAACATCCTCAATTGCCGACTGAGGAAATGTTCAAAAATCAACCATCAGCTGGAAAATTCATCAACACTTACAGTATTCTGGGATTCTCAAGGGCTAGTATTAGGATATTAAAAATGAAAAAGTTTCAACAATCAAGAGTGCTCGTTACAGTGAGACGCTTATTGAACATCTGAAGCCTAAACAATCCAATCTCGCTCTATTGGACTTGCACTGTTTGGTCCCTTGAAAGCAGCCCTATGAGGATGAAGATTCACTTCTGATGAAGTTATATAAAAATATGGAAAATGTTGAAAGGTCCAAGGGGTATAAATACTTTTGCAAGGCACTGGGTGTTTTATATATGTGAATATACATTATTCAGCCCCCTTTACTCTGATCCCCCTAACTAAAATCCAGTTGGACCAATTGCCTTCAGAAGCCACCTAATTAGTAAATAGAGTCCATCTGTGTGTAATTTAGCCTCAGTATAAATACAGCTGTTCTGTGAAGCCCTCAGAGGTTTGTTGGAGAACATTAGTGAACAAACAGCATCATGAAGCCTAATGAACACACAGGACAGGTCAGAGATAAACTTGGAGTATGGAGAAGTTTAAAGCAGGATTAGCTTCTAAAAAATATCCCAAGCTTCGAACATCTCATGGCGCACTGTTTAATCCATCATCTGAAAAAAGAAAAAGTATGGCACAACTGCAAACCTACCAAGACATAGCCGCCCACCTAAACTGACAGACCGGGCGAAGAGAGGCCCATAGTAACTTTGGAGGAGCTGCAGAGATTCACAGCTCAGGTGGGAGAATCTGTCCACAGGACAACTATTAGTCGTGCACACCACAAATCTGGCCTTTATGTAAGAGTGGCAAGAAGAAAGCCATTGTTGAATGAAAGCCATCAGAAGTTCTATTTGCAGTTTGTGACAAGCAATGTGGTGGACACGTGGAAGAAGGTGCTCTGGTCAGATGAGACCAAAATTCAAACCTAAACACAAAATACTATGTATGTGTGGCAGAAAACACTGTGCATGGTGGTGGCAGCATCGTGCTCTGGGGATGCTTTGCTTCAGCAGAGACAGGGAAGCTGGTCAGAGGTGATGGGAAGATGGAGCAAAATACAGGGCAATCTTAGAAGAAAACCTGTTATGCAAAACATTTGAGACTGAGTCAGAGGGTTATCTTTCAGCAGGACAATGACCCTAAACATACAGCCAGAGCTACAGTAGAATGGTTCAGATCAAAGTATATTCATGTGTTAGAATCGCGCAGTCGAAGTCCAGACCTAAATCCAATTGAGAGTCTGTGGCAAGACTTGAAAATTGCTATTCACAGATATTCTCCATCCAATCTGCCTAAGCTTGAGCTATTTTGCATCAAAGAAACAACAGATGGCAACTACAGTATAACTAAAATAGTAATAATGTATATAATAATAATATTGTGCCTGGCACTAAATAAAAAAGAAGCCCTTGGTCCCCCTTTAGCCTTCACGAGTGGAATGATGCTAGCATCAAATACACTCGTGGTGTACCCCTGCAGTCGACCAAAAAAAGCATCAGAACCTCAGTGTTTTGTCATTGCTCTATTCTACAAGCTTCCCATTTCGTCTCGTCTCGTGTCTTGTCTCTGATGGACGGCGGCGCGCAGCGTTCTCTGACCTCGCCGACTCGCGGGGCTCTCTGATGTTATGAAACCCTTTCATGCTGCGTTTTCCTGCTTTTCCCGTGCAGGTGGATGAGTTGCAGTGGAAACACGCAGTGCCCATTTATAGCTTTTCAACGCTGCCACTTTGAAGCTCGAGTTGTGAACGTCTCTTCGGGGAGATGAGTGCGCCTGACGCCCCATCGCACCTGCTCGTTCACACAGCTCAATCATAGGCGCATTCACTCCGGCACGCTTCTGTGAACATCTGTTGCAAAGCACATAAGAGGCTGTATGCCATGATATGACTCTCCAGCAGAGGTTCATTTACAGTTTAAGGCAGAATCTACTATTTTATCTTAGATGCATGTGATAAAATATAACATTCCTACTTTTTTTTTTTTGATTGCTAGGCATCTAAAATTATATCAAGGCTAAATCAAAACAACAAAAAAAAGCAGGGGGTCTGCACATTCCTTTTCTGCACGTATCTCAATGTAAGTTCTAGCATTTAGATAATAAGTATGAGAATGACACACTACTTCTTCCCTCACCATACACGTACTGTATTGGAAGGAATAAGGGACCAAATTGCAGCACTTAGCCCCAGGCCGAGCCCTTTGCTCATTTCACGGTGCTGTTTTTAGAGCAGGATGATGTTATTTTTCCAGCCAGTGGAGTAATTGTCTGGTTTTGTAACCTGTGTTCAGTGTCCTCTTTGACAGGAGCCATTTGTGCTGCTGCAATGTAGCCTACACTTCTCTCGCTTCCGATAAAGACGGAGCTGCAGTGAGTATCAAAGTAAGATTATGCTCGAGATTACAAACTATACGCCATATACACACTTCTTCTAACTGTCATGCTAGTAAATACAACAGAAAATAATTAGGGGTGTCAATATTAACGAGTGATTAATCTAGAAATTTTACGGCATTATTATTTTAGCCTTCCCGTAATTGCATGTATAACAATGGCACGTTTAATGCGGATAATAAGATGACTGAGGAAAGATCATGAGGTCTGCTGAATGGCAAATTTCATTATTAAAAGCTTTTACACTAGATGAAAGTTTTGTGTTAATTTTTGGATTTAAGCCCCTGGGTTCGAACTCGGTCGTCGGTGGGTTGCCACGCCCCCCATACTACCCAGCCACTCCTCCCATTCGAGAAATTCTAAATGAAATGTTAATGTTTGAGATATTATAAAACTGCATAATCTGTTTTCTCTAAACAGTTCCTCATGCATTTCTTCATTCCAACATTGCACGTTTATAATACAAGTACATGTTAAATATAGAGTATTTAAAAATTGTGATTAATCATGATTAATATTACAGATTATGACTGTGATTAACTAAATAAAAAAATTAATTGATTGACAGCACTAAAATTAATTTGTAATAAAAGATATGGAGGTTGGGTTTAGGGCTAGGGTTGCTGACGGAAGTAAAGGATGGGAAAGATGGGGGATTACCGTTTTTTTTTTAAAGCTACAATTGGTTTTATGAATTCATTCATGAGTAATTTCACCATCAGTCCCGGTTTGATTTGAACATCCTCTATATATTATTTTTTCCATTCTGTAACATGATAACATGGGTTGTTTGGACTTGTAAGATATTTGTAAAAGTTGTATATCCAGTAGGATGTATGTATTATTATAAATACAATAGTTAATATTATTTGCTACCCAGTTGGTTTACGTTAAGTGTTGGAGTAAAAATAATCACAGTGTATCTATCGGTTATTACAGAGCGATGTGCCTGATTGTACAGTTTTAACTTTTGCCTTATCTGTTCTAATGTGAAATGATCAAAAAATATATATTTTAGTATTATATCAAATGTTATGTTACTTAAGTTAACATTAGTCTTACACTCGCCTATTTTACTACATACATAATATTACATCCATCTAGAAACCTCTGTTGTTCAACTATGGACCGTAGAGGCCAAAACTGCATGCTCAATGGTGACCATTGTATTTATTCCCATTTTCATAACACGCATTTTCATAACACGCATTCACACGCTATGGGTAATATGGGAACGCCAACTAGACTATTTGTCTTTGGACTGTTGGAGAAACCCGGAGTACCCGGAGGAAACCCCATGCACAAAGACCACGAGGAAGGAATGGAACCCAGAACCATCACAAGGCTCCATTACTAACTCTACACCACCGTATAGAAGAGATACCAGCTACATACCTTTATCCTAGCTTTTACCTTCACCTAGAAACCATGACAGTCAGTCGAACGAACCAAGCCAAACCGAACGCCAGCTAAGACTTAACTAAACAGCTAAAACTTGTTGGTGTCAGTGCAAATAGGTTTATATATTATTTGCGGGTTTTCTTTTTTTTCTTTTTTGCATTTTGAGCAAGATTTAGTGAAGATATAGCTCCATGGGTCCCAAGAATATTAACAAGAAGGTTTCAATTTCGTTTTTGAAAGCCAAGAAGAATCATATATTAAGGTTATGTGAGGATTAATGTTAATTTATTTCATATTTGACTTCATTTACCTGTCTTTTTTCAAATGTTTAGATTGTTTTCATATGCAAAAATATAATTATAGGGTTGGAAATTGATAATATTGATAATATAATGCATTTGCATTATTTGATATGGGAAAATAAGTTTTGCAATAAGAACTCACCTCTGAAACAGATTAAATTTGTATGCTGAAGTACCACCGTATACAAGATGTTTAGCAACTCTAGTTAAGGCTGAACTAACATTTGATTGGAAATTCGTTGTGCATGAGGGAGATGTAGGGAGGGAAAAAAAGAGTTTAGTCTTTCTAACAGTAGAGACTCACATATCAGCTTTAGAGGAAGCTGTTTAAAATTCCTAGATGATTCCAGATGATGAGCAACGACAGTAAACAACAGTGGTTATCACTTATCGGATTAAACATGCAAAAAAATGTAAAAATGCACATAAGGCTGAGAGGCGTCGCGATCTTTTCAAAGCAATGAAAAAAAAACATTTGTTTAAACTTGTCATTCTAAACCACTTTATTTTATTTTATTTTTTTATTTAGATGTACGGTGTGCATGTGTCAGGTTTCCAGCTAATTTATGTAGTTCTGTGAGATCTCTGAATTATACACCACACAGATGGCAATAAGCTTTTTTATTTATTTTTCTAAACTGGCAGGTGTGGAAAGCATTGCCTTCGCAGGTGATAATTAACATTTACTGACACGAAATCTATTAACCCAAGTGGAAGTTAAACTAAAGTAACTTAACTTAGAATTATTACTATGATAAACTATAGTACATACCGTAAATACCATAGTATTATTGTGTTACTTCAGACATTACCATGGTAGCCACAATACTGTACTCATTGAGTACCACCATGGCAGTTCAGCAGGTATGTTTGTGTGTACTGTACATCTTACTGTACCCTAGTAGATATGGCAGTACATGCGACTAGTACAGTATAGTATGGACTTATACCTTGTTATGAGTATTAATAATTAATGTTACATACTGTACATATAATGGTACCTAGTATATAAATATTACAATACACAGTACATAAACACATCTAACTATCTATTTTTGACAGTATCCTGGTATGTGTTCCATAGTACCATACTACGTTACATGGTAGAACCATGTATCATACACTACTACAGATACTGTACCACTGTACCAAAGAATGTACTATGGTAATGCTACAGTATGTGCCATATTGTAGTGTATATACTGTACTATCAGCAAAAATCAGATAATCAGACTACCATGGAACCTACTGTATAACATGGTAAAGTTTCTTATGGGAAGATACGTGCTAGTGAGACATTGGTGACAAAACACTTTTTTACATTAAGAATTGTTAAACACGGGGAAGGGGGGGGGGGGGGGCTGGAGCCTATCCCAGGAGACTTAGGGCATGAGAAGTCATTAACATTAAGTTAAATAAAAGAATAATAATGATTTTATAATTCATTTTGAAATGACCATAAAATATTTATAAGTGAATGTTCACATTAATAAAATCTTCAGAACTGATAAGGGCTTGGGCTTGAAATTATGTCTTCATTTAACCGAACGCTTTGATCAAAGTTATGATGAAAGGTTTGGGCAAGATTTACATAAAGATTTACATATTTAACTTGAGCTGTGTCAGTTTTTACGTTTGTGAACATGATATACCTTTAAATATATTTTTAATTATACTCTATAGGAAGTTTTTCATACTTATTTCCTGTAATCATTTAGGTTATAGTAGCTATTGTTTTTTTAATTTATTATATATTTTTTTAATGTCTATGTTCTGTACTGAGAACTTTATCCTTGATTATATGATTTTCCTGGTTCAGTAACAACATGAATATTAATCTGTTTATTATTAGGTTTAGATTACGTATGTGGAACGTTCAGTATACTTGAAGTCTCTTTACGATTGAAACAACAATGTATTAAAATGAGCACATTAATATATCTGTCAGAGCTGCTGTTACAGAATATTAATCAAAACCTTCTGAGCAATTAGATTCAAGAATTCATCAGCACTGTGGTATAAACTCATTTATCTTCTATAATTAGTTCAATATTATGATTTATATTAAACGGTATGTGCTTTACATTCTTGATAATCCTTATTGTAATAGTATATATTTTTTACCAACCGTTGGGTGCCATTTTCCATTTTAGCCATTACCAAACTATACCTTGTATACTGTATAAGTAATGTTAATTCATAGTTATTTCATGATTTACTGTAAATGCCAAGTGTATAGCATGATGTAATTAGAGTTATGATTGATATATTTTTTGCAAAGGGTGAATAGTAAAGGCATATGTCATTTGCCTCTTAGTCACAGACCTGGACAAAAGGATGAACTCTGATCTTCGAAGGATGCCTGGCTGAGGCACATTACTGTACGAGAGATCGGGTTTGTAGCCTGTAATAAATCAATGCCGAGACTGGGAATTGTTTGGCATAACAGGGGCGCACTCTTGACAAATGAGATGTGAAAACAATCACTCTGAATAATGGCAGGAGCCCCACTGGATCTGACTCTGAAATCGTGTGTGTGAGAGAGAGAGAGTGCCACCCGGGCTGCCATAATAGCTCCATAAAACAGCCTCTCCAAAGACACTCTGCACTCATAATCATGGCTCGAGACAGGACCCTTGGCTCACTCTAAGCGAAAGAAATTAAAATGAAAGGAGCACCGCACATTCCAATTACATATTCCTCATATTTATTTGTAAGAGGGTAATGGTCAAGATTAGAATAAAAATTCTCTCCAGAACAGTTTTTGGATATTGATTAGGGTATAGCTGGAGTCATCTCGGGTAAATGCCGCAATGTACTGAAAATAAATAAATAAACGAGTTTCATTTGCAGGTCCCCTTTCTCTGTGGTAGGCTTTCACAGAACACAGTAGGTGATAAAATGTTGGGATACTAAACCCGGTGCTTGGACCCTTTAAGAAATCTGAACCACTCAGACCATTGTATGTCCTTGACAAGTCCGTTAAACTTATTTTTAATTGGTTAAAGCCTTAAAGGGTTCTAATGAAAAACTTTTTTTTTTTTTTAAATACTGCCATTAATTAACATTTTCTAAACATTTACCAAAAATAAAATAATTTGAAAAAAAATAAACAAACAAACATATTCTTCACTAAATTTGATTGCATTCAATCAGTCCCTCTTTTTTTTTTTTTTTTTTGACAGGCCAATTTTGATGAGTCTGAGCCCAGTGTAGTCTTCCATTCTGATGTTGGATGTGAACAAAAGCTTGATTTTCATGCATTGTGCTTCTGCCACAGAATTGACAAATTGGAAAATTGCATGAATGAGCAAAGTACACAGTACCTACCTTGTTTGACAAATATAAACCGATCAGCCATAACATCAACACCACTGCCTGGTGAACTGGACAACATTGATCACCATAATATTGATATTGATAATGGGCACACAATGATCATGCGAGAACCCACGGCCACCCTGGTCATCTGATCCAATAGAAAAGCCAATGAAGCACAAGTTACCGAACAAAAATTCAATGCTCACCATGATAGAAAGGCATCAGAACACCCAGTGCATCACTGCACTATATGGGCTATTTTAAAGGTGGCCTACTAAGTAAAGTATTTAGACATATTTTATCTAAAGTATTTTAGACAATCAGATGGTGTGCATGAACAAATAAAAACATGATTTGCTTTTTGTGCTTTTTTTCCCCTTCATTTTTGTAAAGGTCTGGGCTTAAACAAGCAAATCAGCTTTTCCCTCCTAATGTGACCTCATAAAAGAAGGCAGTTTGTTCTCTGGAGGGGCGTGGCTCAGCAGTAGCTCATTTACATAGTAGCTGAAATGCTATGTTCAGAATAGAGGTTAAATAAAAGGAACTTACTGTATGTGTGAAAAGTGCATTATCTAACACATACACACACTTTGTGGGAGCTCCAAGATCTCCAATCAAAAGATTTTTACTTGTTAGAGAAATAATAAAAATACGGGACTTTACTTGGGGTTCATGTTTAGTCTTTCTAGATCGCTCTGTTTGAATGTAAAATTGATTTTGAAATACTCCTGAACGCAATGTTTACTGAAGATCATGCTGACATTTCCACCACACAGGGGATGACACGTTCGCTCCTCTGACTTGGTTTTTTATTTGATGGTTTTGGGATTACTGTTAAACTCTAACACGATTTCGAGCCTTCATTTTAGTAACAACATGCTTCTTTGAAGTCTGTGTGTCTGTTTTGATCTCTCCAACCTTGTGTATCACTGGATAATAGAAGTCAAGTATGGATGTGTTTCATGTTTTTCTTCCAGCAAAATCAATCAGTGAATTATAATTTGGTTGCGAGTAGTGCTGCACACCTAATAACCGGATTCCCAATATGGACCTGTACAATCATTTAATTGCAAAAGGTGGAGATTAATTACAGGTAATGCACACATAGTTGAGAATGTATGAAGAGTTTGTCAATAATGTAAGTATTTGTGAGGGTTGCCCACTAGAGGGCAGTGTTTTCATTTGTAGTTTTTGTTGAAAGACCCGGTTTCCCAGAGTGCACCTCAGTCAGGTGACGAGGGTTGCTCACCTGAAGTGAGGTGCTCATTAGTGTTCCTATAAATTCCAGTTTGTCCTGGAGAACCGGGTCGAGCATTGGTTACTTTAAATGTAAGTTCTGTTGTGTGGGTTTTTGAGTTTGTTCTGTTTTTGCTTTATTACAGTTGGCCTTTTGTT